>VNJO01004149.1:0-68994 GCA_008042535.1 Drosophila tani | reverse complement strand
TAGTCCGATTTCGGTCGTTCCGACATATATACTGCGTGCTAAAGAAATAAGACTATGCTGAAAATTTCAGCTCGATAGCTCAAAAACTGAGAGACTAGTTCGCGTAGAAACCGACAGACGGACAGACGGACAGACGGACAGACGGACAGACGGACAGACGGACAGACAGACGGACATGGCTAGATCGACTCGGCTGGTGATGCTGATCAAGAATATATATACTTTATGGGGTCGGAGATGCCTCCTTCACTGCGTTGCAAACATCTGGTCAAAATTATAATACCCTCTGCAAGGGTATAAAAATACTAGATTTAGTCATGAGATTAATGTTTTAAAATTGTGCGTGTGCCGGCAGAGGTCTGACAGAGAAATTTGCTGACCCGCGGAATAAAGCAAACTTTTAAAATGATAATCGCGAACTTAAGAGAATACCTATTGATATTATTTAGATTTGAGTATCCCAAAAATAATAATATAACCCAAAAATCAAAGTAACTAATGGTATCAACTGATTTCTATAAGAATCTAAAGACCAACCTCTTGAAAATGAAAGATAAAATAAAGTTTAGTTTCCCACTAAAAAATTATTATTAAAATAGAGCCCCTGAGTCTCTAAAGAGTCGCAAGTTCAATTTCAAGCATCAGTTTTTAAATAGAGCGTCTATTTTTGAACTGTTTTCACTGTTTCAACTTATTTATTACCTCCACCTAATTATATCACAAATATATTTGGAAGAAAGCCAATAATTGCAAGGCCTTTAGTATAAATCAATTAACTGTTTAACGAAGAAACACACACATACACAGAGTTTGGACTTTGTAACCAATAGAAAAGGTAATATTCCCCCAAACCCAGTTACCTTACAGTCCCGAAACGCAGCGCACATATTGGATTAATCGCAGATAATGCAGTTTATATTTTATACATAGATATATTTTGTTGGTTTCTCGTCTGCGTGTTTTTTGTTTTTTGTTGTTGTTGTATCTCGCATGTAATTGATAACGCTGGGGTACAATTATGTTAAAAAGTAATTACAATTGATTTAGAACGGGCTGGGCCGAAATATATATATATATATATACCATATATACTGAACACGCGTGTATACACGCGCCTGTACATCGTAACTATGCATTAATGTTTAATGTTTAACCTTTAATATTTAAACTTTAATATATTATGTTTATTTAGCTTTAGTTTAACTTTTACTTTATTGTGTGTTTGTTGTTGTTTTCTTGCTTAGTTTTTTCGTGTTTTTTCTATTCTTCTCTTTCGATTTGTGTTCTTTTCAAGTTTGTGGATTTTGTGTGTGGTTTTGTTTTTTTCGTTTACTGGGACATAAACGTCGAGGAGGCATCAATCTTCATCTTAAGGAAAACATTTTCTATATCAATAATAATAATATTAGGTAATAAAAAAAAATAAACAATTACATACACATTTAGCGTAATATTAGAGGGGCTTTTGAGGTTCTAGGGTTCGAGGGATTCGGGGATTCGGGGGACCTTAGGGAGATAGACTTTAGGGAGAAATGCAAAGAAACGCAATCACAATGAAACATTCGACGGGCGACGGGCGACGCCTGGTCCCTCCTTACTCCAGTTTCATCGCCAGGCCCGGCGGCGGCGACGCCTCCAGCTGCTCGAGGAACAGCTCCTCCAGCGGCCGGTCGCTGATGATGCGGAAAAAGAACAGGTTGTCCAGACACTTCAGGCTGATCGAACGCAGCGCGGGCAGGCGCAGCAGGAGCTGCGCGAAGCGTCCATCGTCACCCGGGTGCTCCAGTCGGCAGTGCTCGTCCAGGCAGGCGTACACCTTCTCCCGGCACATCTCGATCTCCGCCCGGTTCTTAATCCCGCGTATATCCGGATTGTACAGTATGATCGCCTTCAGGCAGGCCAGCTCGCGTCGGTCCAGATTCAACCGCTTCATCTTCACGCTCAGCTCGGATAGGATGCGATCAAAGATGGCCGATACCCCAGCCTTGATTGCGCTGTTGCGATGATACGAGAAGCTCTGGTTGAGGAACAGCTGCTGTGGCTGCTGCACCGGCGATCGCCGCTCAAAGGATCCATCGTGCCCGAGGCCGCCGCCTCCGCCTCCTCCACCGCCACCGCTGCCCATAGTGTCATCCAGCGACACGATGCTGCACCAGGCAACGTTCGCGATCAGCAGCTCATTCCAGGCGGCCTTCAGCAGTATGACCTGGTCGTCCAGCGGCACCTGGGCAAAGTGCGGCATCATGCGGGCATACTCGACCATCTGGTAGAGCTGCTTATTCACCACCTGGCACAGGGCGGACACGGCGCCCTTGTAGTCCGGCTGGACGGTGGAATTGGGTCCGACGCGCAGAAAGGACAGTGCCCGATCGCCGCTCATCGCCTCCGCTCGCTGCTCGGCGTCCAGCAGCCGTTCGATGGAGAAGTCCCGCGACACACTGTTGGTCATAAAGTCATCGGAGCCATTGCCGCTGCCCAGGCCGCCGCCGGATCCACCGCCACCCAGTCCACCGCCGCCGCCACCGCCAGTGCTTGAGCCACCAACAGAACCGGGTCCACTGCTACCTCCACCGACGCCGCCGCCGCCTCCTCCACCGCCGCTGGCACTGAGCCTGCCCGCCGAGTTGCGGGCACCGCGCTGGCGCTCCTCCTGCACCGCCTCGCGCTTCATGCCGCAGGTGAGGCACTTTTGGTAGCGACAGTACTGACACCGATTCCTTTGCCGCTTGTCGATGATGCAGTTGCGGTTCTCGCGGCACGCGTATGTGAGATCCTTGCGCACCGTGCGCTTAAAGAAGCCCTTGCATCCCTCGCAGCTATAGACGCCATAGTGCTTGCCACTCGCCCGATCCCCGCAGATGGAGCACAGGTGCTTGGAGCCGCTCAGCGGATGATTCGGCGGATATTGCTGCTGGACGGCGGCAGCGGCCGCAGCAGCTGCAGCAGCGGCGGCGGCGGCTGCTGAGTTGGGCGCCTGTGACATCTGGCCATCCGTGGTGCCGCCAGAGCTATTGCCCGTGGGCAAAACATGCACCATGGACATGGCCTGCATGAAGGGACCCGGGCTCTCGGCCTTCGGCGAGAAGCTGCTGTTGTTGCTGTCATTCAGCTGGGAGATGTCCGGCTTGACCTCCTCCTTGATGTGGCTCAGCCGAAAGCTGGCGTCCTGGTCGCAGTTGTCCATCCCGAGAGCAGCGTCCGTCGTCTACTCCTGGTCCGTGGTGGTCCGTGGTTTCTCTTTTTGCTCGCCTCGCTCTGCGTCGATCGCTTGCTTTCGCCGCCGCTCTCTCGGTTTCACTTTGCCAACGCCAACGCCACCGTGTCCGTCCGTCCGTCCGCTTATCCGCGCTTGCTCTTGCGCCCCCGCTGCGTCCAAGTGAATGGAGCTGGTGCTGCTGCTGCTGCTGCCCGTCGCTTCGGTTGCAGTTTTGCCTTTTGCCTTCGCCTTCGCCGTGCAGCCCTTGCCGCATTTATATAATCCCCCGCTGCAGTGGTGGGGCGCACTTTGCTGCGCGCTGGCAAACAATTGCGCCTTTTTTAGCAACAAACAAAGAAACAAAGAATGCCAGACTTTCTGACTAATGGATTGATTAAACCTTTTTTCGCGTCGACATTTTTTCTCAACAAAGGCGAACACACCACGGCGGCTCAACTCACCATGCTGGTGGTGGGCTGGCGCAAGTGCGTGACACAGGTTGCCTGGTCACGAGTCACGGCGCTTGCAGCTAAACTTTTTCTGAATTGTTATTATTTGTATTTGTAGTCAAGCAAGGTTAAAAAAATCAGCAAAATTAATATTGTCTTGCAATACAATATTTATTCGTTGAAAAAAGCTAATGAAATTTAAACATATTTATAAATATTTCTAGTATTTTCATTGGGTAATTAACCAGACCTAGGACAATCTAGTCTTACAAAATAGTAATAATAATTAATAATAACAACCAATTTACCATAAACAATTAAGATAATCTAAAACTAAAACGAATTCAATATGTATACTTATGTTTGTATCCGTTTTGAAGGTAAACTCATAGGAATTGTCTTTGAAAACTTTCTCCCAACAAATAACTAGCGCCATTCGTCAGTTCGTGATTGACGGCAAGTGCGCATCTCTAATTCACCAGAGTTGCCCCCACCCGCCCACACAAACCACAAACCAGAAGGCGTCTGTGGCCTATTAAACCAGTAATGGCGCACTAATAACCGAATCACTTCTTGTGTGAACTTCAATTAATTACAGATTGGAATCAATCAATCAATCGAGGCGAAAACCGGAGAGCGAACACAGGCGACAGCCCTGGCAGCCCGGTAGCGCCATTGCACTTCTCACCTCAGTCGCGGCAAATCGAATGCAACCCTGCGTCTGTCTGGCTCCCCATTGCCACACAGTGCAAATAATTTTGCGCCGCCGCTGCAATTATATGGAAATGGGGGAAATGCAAAATGGAAATGGGAATGGAGACACGACAATGGGAATGCGAATGTGCAACCTCGACCCCAATGCAGCGGCAAGTGCAGCAAGAAGACGCGCGGCTGAATCGAGCGGTCTAGCCTACTGAACCGAGAGAACTGAGCTAGACTGCAAAACTGCAACGGAACCGAATTTAGCGAAATGCAAATGCAAATGCAACACTTACAGACTTGCAGCCAGTGGCGTTCGATGGGCGCCGACGGCTGTGTTTACTTCGCTTATCACGGGCGTCCACACACACACACACACTGGCATAAACACAGAGACACACACGGGCGGTTTTAAATCGTTGCAATCTTTATTGTAATTGTAATTGAGTCCATCATCATCACAAAGAGACGCGGTAATTGGCCATTCGCAGCGGTTGCGGCGAAGAAGAACAAGAGATTCGCGAACGAACAGCTGGCTGCGACGGGTGTGCGTGGTGAGAAGCGGGTACGCACCTTTGACGGGGGCGAAACTGGTTTTAGTCTGTGTTGAGTATGTGCTGGCCAGGCGTGGTGAGTTGCCGCTCTTTGGCTCTCGCTGGCAATTCAAAGTGCCCGCCAAATGCGATGTGAATGGCAAATTTCAAAAGAAAACACACGGCTGACACACAGTTCGCTCGGAACTGGTTTTAAATGCTCTTTAATTCGGTTAATATGTATCTATATATAGGATAGGATTATATCTTATGTCTTTCTTTCGCCTCTTATGTTTTGCCCTTTCAGCCTTCTATGTTTTGCCTATGCTGTTATTGTTAGCTTCAGCTCAGCCGTGGCTAGGATTATTGTTTACTGTTATTGTTATTGTTTTAATCGGAATCGGAATCCGAATCGGAGTCCGGCACCCTGAACTTGAGCAGTGAATTGCGTACGGTTAGCGCCACAATGCACTCGTTCAGATACTCGATTTCCTCCTGGTAAAGCCCCTTCTCATATAGCAGATTCTCATATTCTCGCATAATTCCTCCATTATTGGCGCTGCTGCTGCTGCTGCTTCTGTTACTGGCGCTGCTACTGGCGCTGCTACTGGGACTGCTGCTGGCGTTGCTGTTACTGCCGCTGCCGCTGCTGCTGCTGTTACCGTTACTGGCGCTGCTGTGACCTTGGTTCTGATTCTGCCCCCCGCCACCGCCGCCTCCCGCTCCATCGCTCTCAAAGCCCAGATAAAGCTGGAAGAAGGCGGCATCCTCAGAGCGGCAAATGGGGCATGTCCTTGATCTGGAAAGCGAGAGCGCAGAGAGACTTTAATCAGCGGAACTTCTTTGAATTATCAACAATCTTATATTTGTTTTCGCTTTCGTTTGGCTTGAATTATGTTAAATTTAAATAATTGGTTAATTTATTTTTTAAAATGTGCATTTATTTACTGAATTTAGTGAAAAAACATGAATTAAGGTCGAATTAGAGCCTTATTTTCGTTATCAGCTCTGTAAAGCACATGAAAACGGCACTGTTATTAGATTTTTGTATTATTTTCTCTTTGAAATTTAATTTTTTTGTTATTATTTTATTTATATAAAAAAAAGAACTTATATAGCATTATTTAATGTAATTAGTAGCCTTTAAACTACATAACAAACTGCACTTGAAAAAAAGATAACGTAAAAGAAAAAGAAGATAAGATAGTTTTCGGGGAATCACACACAAAGAAAACGGAAAACTTGTTAGGCAGTGTTTCATCTTCATTATTTAAATAGAACTAAACGTTTTTAAGATATTTATTTGAATCTTAAATCATTTTCCTTTCCTAAGATCACTTGTCTTTTTTATAGACATTTTTTTTGGTTTGCAATTTTTGGGTAACACTCACTGCTGGCGCCAGCGGAAGAGGCACTCCTCGTGGAACGCATGTCCGCAGCTACCGGCGTGTATATTGTCCGAGTTCCGATACCGTTCCGCGCAGATCGTGCAGATCACATTACTATTGTTATTGTTGTTGCTGCTCATTTCGCTACGATCCGCTGCGACTCGATTTGATTTCGATTTCGAATTGATTTGATTTGGTTCGATCGCCGTTCGGCGCCGTGTTACTGCTCGGCCGGTGGCGTTGCACTGACTGCAGCTCGCGGAGGCGATAAGCTTTTCGCAGGCGATAAGTTCCACCACCCACCTAGCTTCGTGTGCCGCCCCACAAAGGCCGAGAACGAAGAGCATGAGCCGGGCAATTGGGTCAGCGATGGACTACGCCCAGAGTATCGTCGTTTTTTTTCCGATATTTATTTCATATTTCCATCGAAATTTAATGAGATAAAAGCTTTGGTTGGGAAAACATTATAGTAAAGCTCAGCACAAAAAAAGATAGTATATTGTTAAGCAAATAATAAGCCATGATCTGGTTAAGATTATCTATATAAAATTCCATTTTTTTCCATTGTTTATATTTTTAAAGACGTTGTTTAATATTTAATTTAAACAATTTGATTGGCAAAACCGTATTTTATTTAAAATCAAGATCAAGCTGAAATGGTCTAATGGCACTATAATTCCCAAATGGTTCTAGCTGACAAGAAGTGGTAACCAACCTAAATACTGATAGGGACACCTCTTCCTCTCTTCTCTTCCTCTCATTTCTTCTTCTCTCCTCTTCCTCTCTCCTCCTTCTCGTTCTATCTCCTCGTCTTTTCTCCCTTTTCTCTCTCCTCTTCCTTTCTCCTCTTCCTTTCGCCTCTTTCTTTCTTCTCTTCCTTTCTCCTCTTTCTCTCTCCTGTTCCTTTCTCCTATTTTTCTCTTCTCTTTTAGGCAAGGGCGCTCTGACATATGTATGCGTGCGCTTACAGCTTGCATTGCTCTATGATTCCCAAGCAGTTCTAGCTATCAACAAGTGGTAACCACGCTGAATACTGATGAGGGGCACCTCCTTCTTCCTCTTCCTCTTCCTTTGTGTTACTTGATCTTCGTAACATGTGCCTTAAATTAAAAGCGTCCCATAAATCTATTTATTTATTTAATTATGACTATTATTTATAAACTAGGTTTTCAATATAATAACTAATTTAAAGAATAGAGTGCTGGCTACTGGCCATCGACTTACAATTGATAAAGAGAACCCTTTAATTATATTTATGGTTGCTGATGTTTGGGAGACAGTGTTTGGACTTAAAATTAAAGACGGTGTTTAAATTCTGTGTATTATTTTACATTTGTGTAAGAAAGATAATATTAAGTTGGTATTAATGGGTGTTAGGTTACCTAATAGTTGTGAGGGGGGAAACATAAATCTAAAAGGGCGAAAATGTTTATAAAAAAGTGCTGAGCAATTGCAGAAAATGTTTATAAGAAAGTGCTGAGCAATGTTCCACAGGATCAGCATGCACACAGCAACTTTATTGTTTAATAACTCTCATGTTAATTATCCAATACAATTCATTATATTTCTACTTACTTTCCACAGAAATTGTGGTCTAAGAAGCGTGTTGTTTGTATACTTTTTGATCAAGTTAAACCCAAGTTCGACTTACACTTGTAACTTGTTCCCTCTCCGACTTCCCACAAATCCAAACAAACCCAGAAAATATAATCGCTGACAAGCGGATCAAGTGTAAATTCGCAAGATAGGAACCCAATCCAAGCCAATCCCAAACCCAAAACAAATCCCAGCCAAATTCCCCGAAGAACAACAACTGAGAGGCGTAGGTAATAAATTACAGTGCGTTTATTTTTATATATATGTAAACATTTATGTTTATATTCATATTCGATTGCGTCTGTCGTCTGTGTCGAATGGAGTGGAGTGTGGAGTGCTCTTGGTACTAACAATAGGTTCATTTACAAAGGCCTACGTCTTGGAATGGAATGTTTATGTTTTTGCAAAAAAAAAAAACGAAAGACTCCGGTTTCAAAGTATAAACATGGTATGTGTGTAATAGCATATAGAGTTCGGTTAATACTAAGCGTGGGCGATCATAAATATCTACAAAATAAAATAAGTTCTAAGTAGTTTTTAGTTTTCGGTGTGTGTGAAGGATCAGGTGATACTTTCTGTTTTTTGGGCGGAAGAACAGCATAAAGGTGAGTTAAACTTAAAGGAAAGATCTAAAATTTTGGTACTTCTCTGAGAAAGAGAACTAACTAATCTATGGCACAATTTCAGCGACTACTCCCAGGGTTCAAGAGAGCAGTCTCTATGGAAGATTTTTGGGAGTAATTCTACGAAGAAACCTGGACTGATTCTACGACGATGCCTGGCATTATATTATGTAATTTTATGGTATGTTTATGTTTATGTTTATGTTTATAACGAAGGTTTTCTTACTCTTCTTTTGTTTTTTTGGGAATTTTAAAGCATTTCGTTAGTCTTTTGGGAATTTCATCTTGGCCGTCAGCTTGGAGCCGGAAGTGGTTACGGCTGCGGATGTGGATGTGGATGTGGAGTCACCTTCCTTCTTATTACGCTCCAAGTAGGATTGGTTTCTCTTCGGGCTGTCCACGTTCATGTAGATGTGGGGCTTCCTCACTGTTGATGCTGATGCTGATGCTGCTCCTGTTGCTGCACCCCCCGCTGATCCTTTGGCTGAGGTCATGGACAAAGGATGTGTTTGGATGGACGACGACGACAACAGGAGGGGTAGGGATGGCGGCGGTGGTGCTGGGGTCTGCGGAGGCGAGGTCCCCAAGGTTGGCGTCGTTGGGATCTCCTCCTCCTCCAATATTATGTCGTCGCCCACCATCGTGATGCGACGAATCCCGGCCGACACGGTCCCAGCTCCGGGACGGTAGATGGAGCTGCTCGCCGGGCTGCTGCTGCTGCTGTTGAAGCCGCTGTTGGTGTAAGAGTGATTGTTCTTCTTGAGCGGCAGGCGATTGTTGTTGTTGGCCGGAGTTGCCGTGAGCACCGAGGGCGGCGGCGGTGGAGTAACGCATATTGGCAAGTTGGACTTGCTGCTGCTGATCAAGTCCGGTCCGCGAGCCATTAGCTCCAAGGCCTGGACTGGCTGAGGTGGCTGTGGCGTTGCCGCCACTCCTGTTCCCGTTCCCGTTCCTGATCCCGACATCTGCGAGACAATGGTGCGGCTGTGGTTGTTGCTCAACCCGGTATCTTTCCATTTCTCTGAAACGAAGAATGACCGTGACTTAGTGCCGGTAGTTCCCCGCTAATCCTTGTGTGTGTAAGTTACACGTACCTGCAGCGCTGCTGGCGCCATTGGTCTTCCCAAAGGGCAGGAGAAGGCGCGCTGGCTGACAGAAGACCACGGTCTTGTAGGCCTTGCGATACTGCTTGTTCATGATCACATAGATGATGGGATTGATGCAGGCGGAGAGGTAGAGCAGAATGTAGCTGCAGATGTGCAGGCTGGGGTGCTCCACATCCTTGTCGGCCACCTTGACAATGGTGATGGGCAGGTAGCAGACGACAAAGGACAGGAAGATGGCCAGCACCATTTTGGTGATGCGCCACTCATTCCGCTTGGCCCGCACCTCGCGCTGATCCTTGATCCGGGTGGTTTGCTGCTGCTTACCAGCGGGCGCCGTCTCGGGCACATCGGTGGAGTAGCTGCTGCTGCTGTCCGTGGACACGCGATTACCATTGTCAGGGATAGCTCCAGCTCCAGCAGCTCCAGCAGCTCCAGAACCAGCTCCCGCCAAGGGCGCCGGCCTTAGGTTATTCGGTATCGAGTTCTGCTTGGTGGCATGCTGCTTCAGGCGCTGCTCGGACTTGTGGACCACCCAGAAGATCTTGGCATAGCAGGCGATGATCACCAGGCAGGGTATGACAAAGGCCGTGATGAAGAGCGTCGTCTTGCTGCTGTGTCCATGGTCGTCGGTCATAATGGAGCAGGTCTGCAGGCGGGCATCGTACCCAAAGCGACCCCATTCCCCCAACAGGGTGGGCAGCTGCATGCCGTAGGAAAAGAGCCAGCAGGCGGCGATCATCACGGCGATCCAGTGGCTCTTGTAGATCCTCGCATAGCAGCCATGATGGGTGATCATCACATAGCGATTGATCGTGATCATGGCGATGCACAGCAGTGAGACACCGATATTCCCGTACTGGATGAATGGGATCAGGCGGCAGAGTATAGGGCCATGGCGCCAGGTGCCCTGGACGAAGCGTAGACCCTGGAAGGGCAGCACCAGGGCGCAGAACAGCAGATCGGCAATGCAGAGGCTTTAACAGAGAGAGATTAGGAGGATTAGGGATTAAAGAGGCCATGTCCTTACCTAATTATAAAGGCGGCGGCCACATTGCGCACCTTGGGGCACTTGAGCAGGGCCCACACGGTCAGCAGGTTGCCACAGATGCCCACAATCATGATCAGAAAGGTCATCACAGCGGCAAAGGTCAGCAGGGAGTGCGAGAAGCTGCAAAAAGAGAGGTTATTTCTCTAATAATAATATTAAAAATAATTTATAATATTTTCCTCTATGTTTTCCCCTTAGATCTTCCTACTTTCACTTGGTTTCAAATGGCTTAAGCTGAAATCTGGTCAGTCTCGCGACCCCTGGCCCTGTGGCTATCACCATATCGTTTGCCCAGTAGTTGGCTTCCGCTGTCCACAAGAATCCCACAAGAATCAGCCGTCTTTGTCAGAGTCGTCGTTGGGCAATGGAGCGCGTAATATTAACGATCTCTTATCGGGGACCTCTCCCAGGCCCGGGGTGTCTATAATTACCCAGCGGACCGCTGATAGCTTCACACCATTGCACGTCTCACTTGGCACCCACTTGGCACAGAGTCAACAGATCCCCCCCAGAATCCCCGCCACTTACCCGCTCTCGTCCGCTGGCGAAGCCATCGTGGTTGTTGTCGTCAGCGCCTCCAGTGGGGGATAGCCATCGCCTAGGTCAACCGTAGACTCGTCACTCATTCTGCTGCAAGATGGAGATGGAGAGAAAGGAACGTTGGATTAGGTTGCTCCACTCTCAAAGTAAGTAGCCAATTGTGGTTCCTTAGACCCAGCTGAGACCTGGTTGGATGGCACTTAAGGTCATTCTGTTAGATTGCTTCTGATTGATACGCCTTCCAGCGAAGTAGTTGCTTTATTAATGATTCATCTTCATTTCCTGGTAGGGAAATCTTGATTCTTTATAAAAGAAAGTCAAGTTCCCTGGATTCTTAATTATGTTTGAGGTTTACTTTCATCTTGAACGTTATCAATGTTGACAAAATCACATTCAACCAAGGTTATCAGCTTGATGAGCAAATATTTGTGCGGAGCTCACTTCCCCCCTTGCTCAAGATCAATAAAGATCAATAAACCTATCAAAGCCATATCTAAGTCTCTTCCGCATTATTTCTAAAGTTCAATAAAGGGTCAGCCTCAAGAGCTGATAAGTTCTGATGGGATTTGAGTTTATAATTTATGAGTCACTTCTTAGGAAAGGGTTAAGCAAGATCTCTCCCTCTTCCTGATATGATTTCATCTTGCTCCTGACCACAGCCACTGACCACAGCCACTGATCACTGATCATTGATCACTGATCTCAGATTTGCTATCACTGAGATCCTTTTAGACTTAAGCCTAACTTGTGGCTTATTCCCTTTCAGCTTCCTTAACCTATGAGTCACTTTAAAGATCTTAGGAAAGGGTTAAGCAAGATCTTTCCCTCTTCCTGATATGATTTGATCTTGATCCTGACCACAGCCACTGATCACTGATCACTGATTTTAGATTTGCTATCACTGAGTTCCTTTTCCATTTAAGCCTGACTTGTGGCTTATTCCCTTTCAGCTTCCCTGCCCTATGAGTCACTTTAAACTTCTGGCAGAGCAGTTCCCCTAAAAGGGTTAACCGAATTTAAAAAGATCACGAACTCTGGACAGCATCACTACCTTGAGCTTCTCTCTCTCTCTTTATGTTGATTCTCTCTAACGAATTCTTCGCGGTTCTTCCCGGGTCTTCTTCAGCCAACGCTAATTCACTTGATCTTGATATTGATCCTGATGACCAATCACCGATCACTCTGGACACCACTGGGAACACCGATCGCCAGCGCCGACAATTGCCAACTGGCGGTGGAAGTGGCACTCGAGGCGATGAGGCTCTCGGCTGCTCCAAGCTGTGTGGCGCTGACTGCATTTTGCGCCGACGCAACACAAGAGTAACCCGCAACTTGACACTCCGTTGCTACGTTGCTCGGTAGCCGAGGCTACTCGGTTGCTCGGTTGCTCAGCCGAGCCCGGTTGCCCCTTTTACCCAGTTAGTAACCCGTAAGTAACCCACCCGGAATCGGGGCGTGGCACCCTTGCGGCCACTTCGGGGACTATGATAAATTAGTGTCAATTAAATAATTTAAAGAGGTCACACCGAGTGACTGTCTCTCTGTCTTCGGTAGTTTCTATCTGTATCTGTATCTGAGTATCTGTAGCCTCTGCAGCACCTCCTGCAGCCGCAGCCGCCGAGGCAAGAGCACTTGGGGTGCAAAGATCAGCGTCGAACCTTAATTAATTGAGTGACTGTTTCACTCTGTGTTTTTTTTTTGCGGAGACGGACGTCTCTGGGGCGTCTCTAATGCGTGTGAGTGTGAGTGTGTGAGTGTGTGGTGGTGCCATGCCAAGTGATCCGCTCTCCGCTCGAGTGGCCGCTAATCGAGGCAAGTGATGAGTTCTACACGGTGAGAAAAACAGAGAATTCCCACTGGCAAGGATAGCAGATAGGTTTAATCTTGTGGAGTTATGGGGGTTAAAGGGGACTTTAATTCTTTTAGGTTTTCTTTTATTTATTAATAAAAAAGCTCTACGGGTTTAATTATTCACATTTAAAGAGCTTAAACCTCATCATCTTACACCTTTTATTATATTTTGTGAGGAAGAAGAAACTTTTTAAACATATTCTTAAATTTTAAATAATAATAACATTAAATTTAAAACTCTTCCATTTTAATTGCCTCGAGTATTTGTTCTCTGTGTACGCCTTTAAACCCTCTCTTGCTCTTCCTCTTCCCTTCCTCTATTTCCTTTTCCCCTCCTCTACTCCCTTCTCCTTCATCCTCTACCTCTTTCCTCCCTCTATTCCCTTCTTCTTCTACCTCTCCCTCTTCCCCTCCTCTATTCCCTTCCCTTAGCTTCCTTAAGTCATGGCTGCATTCTTAGCTTGGCCCACGGAGCGTATACGCAATCTGTCTGGGTTCCTCCCTACAAGTCGAAAATATTTGGTTATCTTATCAGTAGTTGCGCTTACCTAGTCGTTTTTACTTTGTTTTTGTTTTTTTTGCTGTTATTTCGTTTTGTATTTGGTAATCCTACCGATCGTACAGGGCTCTCTCTCGCTCTCGTCCTCTCTCCTGTGTTTGTGTGCGTTATCAGTGGGTGTGAAGGAGAAGTGGGGATTGGAAATCGCTTGTTTATTTATTTGCTGCTCACGTAATCGAAACTAGTGCTGCTGCAGCTGCGATCTCTTTGGCTCCCCTTTTGAGTTGAGTTGTTTTTTCTCGACTCCAACTCCGCGCTTGCTCTCAGGTGGAGCGAGCGAGCGAGGTGAGTGAGTTGTGAGTAATGCTGTGTGAGCAATGTAAACACAGTTTACGGCATTCGGCATTCATTCGCTTGTTGTTGTTGTTGTTGCTTTGGGGACGCGCCACTGTTGTGATTATTGTTGTTGTTGTTGTTATTACTGCTGCTGCTGGTGATTCAAAAGCCGCCCTGGCTTTCATGACTAATGCCTTTAAGCGTCGAGCGGGAGATCAGGTAGAAAATAAAAGGGTTACAGGTTGCCACTCGCCAGCACTCGGCATTATCACAATAAAAAAATAAAGAAGCAAAAAACAAACAAATAAAAAAAAAAAGCTCACACAAACACACGCGATTGCCAAATGGGCATCAAATGTCACTCAAGCGGAAAAGAAAATCGAAGCCAATCGGAGTTATTAGTACTAGGAATCTTGGCGGCGTTTTCAAATTGACACTCCGAAGTGTCTGAAAGTAACGGACTAACTGCGGATCGGATCGGATCGAGTGCAGTTCGTCGTGCGCGTAAGAGTGCGATATTGCTATTGCCAGTTGACAAATAGGAACCTCCACCTCTCACTCGTACTCTCACTCTCACTCTCGGTCTTGGTCTCGGTCCCTAACTGTCTCTGCTCTGCTGGCCGCTCTCAGTGGTTGGCGGACATGGGCGTAGGATCAAGACCAAGATTGGCAACGGGGGTCTACGCACCATTAAACAATAAGACAAAATCATATATTAAATAAAACTATTATATAACATTTTAAAAATATATGACAATAAAATGCCTTACCTAAATTAAAAATAAAGGAAATATTTAGTTAAAACTTATTCGATTTTTAATTAATCAAAGGGGGGCTGACCCCCCTTAACACCGTCCCTGTGTTGCCCCCATGATTTGGCGCTCTCAGCCATGCTCTCACACTCCCGCTGCACTCTCGCCGCTCCGCGCCGGCCGGAGACAGTGCGACAGACAGGGACGGACAGACAGACGGCCATCTGGCGGCGATCGCGAGGCGAGCAGGCGGGTGTGCGGATGTGTCAGAGCAGTGGGTATGCGTACGCGATCCCTCAATGATTGCCGATGGATATCGCGGCTCCCTTTATCACAATGTGCAACGGCAGCGGCTGCGGCAGCGTCAGCGGACACAACTGATAAGGCGGCATGTCCGCGTGTCAGCATGTCTGCATTCTAATGTTTACACAATTGGACATTCGACATCGATCGCTTTGAATCGATCGAACGTCGCTACACGCACTACACCCAGAAAAAAGAATGAATACAGTCAATGAAATACGAATAAAGATGGATACTATTCTTAGGAAAAAGAAAAATATATAATATTTGTTTATTTATATATATATTCTGTTTAACTGCACATAAAAGTATTAAATTTATAATATTCTTAGGAAAAATATTTGGGACTTAACTGTTGTTCAATTGAAATATTTATAATCTCAAAAAATACAGTAAGATAAGGCCGTTATATTATATAATATATTATATAATATAATAATATATAAACATTCAATACATATTTTAATAATTTATGTATTGAACAATGGCTTCTAGCGATCAAGACACTTTTTGGTTATAGCACCTTATGGGCCTTGTTTTAGAGCCTATTTTTGAACTCCCCCCCTATGTAATCAATTCTTCTTAGTAAATTTATATTACCAAAGTGATCGTAATCATGAGTTGTTTCAGATATTGGTAATTAATTATTATTAAGCACCCACATTTTGTTTTTACCATCAGTTTTAATCATATTTAAAGCATTCTATAATATTTTCAAGAAAATTTCGAAAGAATATAGGAAAATAATTAAATAATTTCAAGGTTTTCAAGACAGTTGTAATATTTAACCTGATATTCTAGAATCTAGATCTTGCAAATTCGATAGAAAAGATCCTATATCTAAAATGTTTATCAAGAAACCCAAAGAATGTAATAATGATAGGGAAAAGATTCGAAAGCTAGAAAGATAGATACTTCTTTCTAGGTTTTCAAGATCGATTTGATATTTTAAAACGAACTTTATCCAGATTCTATAGAATTCTATAGAATATCAGAGACTATATAATAATATTATATATATTATTTCCCCCGGTGCAGATATCGAACTGAAGACGTAGCGATTTGTGTGCACTCGCCTTTTGTTTGTGTTTGCTGCGGATTGTGTTAAGAACACGCTAGTGCTAGTTTATGGTTTATGGCTATCTAAATATACGCCCGAGTGTGTGCGTATAAGTGCGCCCGAGAAGTTTACATTAGCCGGAATCGGGGATCGGGGATCGGAGGTCTGGAGGGGAGGGGACTGGACGGGGAAGAGCGGACCTCGATTGGCATTCGATTCGTATCCACAATCACATTCACAAAAGCCAAAGGGGGAAGCCTTAGTTTCCACTTTAGTGGCCATTCCGCAAGAATTTCCATAATACAATGCCAGGCAGAAAAGTAGCAGTTAAAATATTAATTATAGAATATAAAAACCAAGATTTTTCAGTCATAATTTTGTATTTAAATAAAGAATTCTTAAATGTATTTTATATTGTGATAAAAAGAAACTTTCTAAGATTACGATATCAAAATTTGTATGGGAAATAAAGGAAATCTAAGCTAAAAGCTATTTTTTTTAGAATCATAAACAAATCAATGCTCTTAGCAACCAATCCAAATAATAAAAGATATCCCCAAAGGCGATAAACAATTACACAAAGTACACAAAAACCCGCGTGTGTGTCGCCATAGTTGTGATCGATGATATTTCCCGATAATCCCCAATGAGTTTGCCCCTGTAAGTGTGGAATTATCTTAAATTACAAGTGATAAACTCTTAAATATAAACTGAAATCGAAGGCGACATGGCGCTGGCGCTACCATCCCGACTCCAGTTGTTTATTTTCCTCGTACCGGGCACTGGACGGATCTGTATAGTCTGTGGTCTCTGGTGCAATTCCGGGACGGGACCCAGTCCCAGAAAAACAAACAGCGAGTTCGAATTGCCAAAGAGTTTTCCCTTTAATTTCTATTCCCCTGAATCGCTTGCCTTTTCTCATTCTTTTTTTTTCACAAAAGGCAAACGCTATATATTCTCAATTTTCCGGCACAGACGACCCGCACTTTGACCCTCTCTCCCTCTCGGACATAAAGTTGATTAATTGAGAGACGGCATCTAAATTTTTGTAAACGGGTTATGGGGGTGGGGGGGGAGGAGAATGAGGAAAATTAGGAAAATCGTTGGGGGAAATGCCTCACGCATGGAATCGAAATCATATGCATATAGCTTATAGTATTATTCACCATAATCTCGCGGGTGAGTCTCGCCTAAGTTGTGCGTTTATCTTCTTTTATTTTTTATACATCTCTTCTTTTTGTTTTTGTTACTACGAGTAGATCCCATTTATTATCCAGAGGAAACTACTATATGCAAACACACACACCCACACATACACGCACCGACCCGAAGAATCGAAAAGTTTTCAGTTTTCAGAGGTGTGCGTACGGGCGGAATTTTAGAATCAGGGCTGCGAGAGATCGATCCCAAGAAATCGAAATTTATTCGTTTTAGGACTTGGAAATCTTCGAGGAACTTTAACAAAATTTCTTAATAATCATAGAAACTTTAAGAAACCATTTAACATATGTGTAACATCACAAAAAAATTAAAAATAAGTAAGAAAGCTTCCTGAAACCCTAAGCTTTATGTGTTAAATTCAAAAAATTAAACTTGATCTGCAGAAGAATTTGTAAGAATGTCTGGAAATGTGATTGCTATAATTCTTATAGTCCTGTTCCTCTTGGAGCTTTCAGGAGCTTATACAGAGTCAGTATTACAGACAGACGGACAAAACTGACAGACGGACAAACGGTCAAACGGACAAACGAACATGGTCAAATCGACTTCCTTGGTAATTGAGATCAAGACTTTATATTCTTTATTAATAGGGAGATGCCTCTTTCTGCCAGTCTCTAAATTTGAGGGGTTCATAAGGACAAACGGACAAAGAGATAAATGGACAATTGACCAACGGACAGACGGACAGACGGACGAACGGACAAACGGACATGCCTAAATCGACTCGCCTGGTATTGCTGATCAAGATATGTATGTATATTTACATACTTTATGGATAGGGAGATGCCTCTGTCTCTGAGTTTGAGGGGTTCATGAGGACAAACGGTCAAATGGACAATTGACCAACGGACAAACGGACAAACGGCCATGACTAACTCGATTTTTAGAATCTTAAGTTCTTGAAATAAAAGCCTGCAACCCTGGTTTGAGTATTTGGAAATAAAAAAAAAACAGCAACAATGCGATCCGTCAGAATATCGACGATGGCAAAGAGAGTGAGAGAGAGGAAAAAGCAATGGAGGCTGGAGGAAAAGAAACAAAAGCAAGCTGCCGTATCCGAATCTGAATCCGAAACCCATCCCCGAACCGTTTTCGAACCGAGCCCCGCCGAACCGGAGAATAGGAACAATGTAAACATTGCGCCCATTCCACGGGCAAATTACCAAATTACCAAATTACCCGATGATGAAGTCAATTGTTGTATACAATAAAAGTTTGTACTGCCATTGTTGCTGTTGTTTTTCCATTGTTTTCCTTTGCCGAAAGTTTTTCTAGTTCGCCTGCCGCTGCTTAGCTGCTGCTTGTGTAGTTTTTTCGGGCTCTTTTCTTGATTTTTTTTTTTTCGATTTTTTTCTTTCAATATTTTGTACGCTCGGCTGGCTTCCCGCTTTTCCTCACATTTTTTTTTGTTTGGTTTTTTTTTTTTTTTTTTTTTTTTGGCGGCTATGTGGCCGTTTTGGATGCGAAGAATTCAGTTTTAGTACAAATTCGGCGCAGGAACGAGCAACGCGCGCCCTCTTGCCCGACCGACCACAAAGTGCAGCAGCAGCCAGACCATGTTCCCGCCCAGCAGCAGCAGCAGCAGTGGCAGCGGCAGTCCGCCGGAGGCAGCCGGAGGAGGACTCGATCTGGACCTGCAATTGGAACTGACATCGGATGGGAGGCAGGTGCTGTTCGAGGGCTACTCGGATGAGCTGCTGACCATCGCCTGGATGGCCTGCATTGTCTTTATCATTGTGGGCGTGCCGGGCAACCTGCTGACCATCATTGCCTTGTCACGCGGCCGCCAAACCCGCAACTCCACAGCGATTTTCATCATTAATCTATCCTGTTCGGATCTGCTCTTTGGATGCTTCAATCTGCCCCTGGCCGCCTCCACGTTCAGGGAACGGGCATGGACGCACAGCGATCTCCTGTGCCGGCTGTTTCCCATGCTCCGCTACGGGCTGCTGGCCGTGTCCCTGCTCTCCGTGTCGCTGATCACCATCAATCGGTACATCATCATAGCCCATCCCAGGCAGTATCCCAGGTAGGTTCTCCCAGCTCTCCACTTTACCTTTACCCCAAATATTTCACGAGAAAACCCACACTCGAATCGGATCGAATTGGATCGATTGTTGTTGCGGAATTTAGACAAACATTTCGCATTCGGATTCGCATTCGCCGCTCTTATAATGTTTATAACAAAATCAGTGTGTGTGGGTTCGCGAGTGTATATGGTGTGTGCGGGAAATGGGTTCTATTTTATGGGCATATAAAATATATGCTATATACACACGCACCTAATAGAAATAGTTTTATATTTAAAAATAAAACATAATTAACTTTGACCGAAGGCAGGAATACTTTTTTAAGCGGGGTCAATCAACCCGAAGAGCTTGTATTTCAGCCTATAACTTCTTATAACTCCTTTAATACAAATATATTAAATATTTTAGGGTAAAAAGTAATCAAATGCAAAATTTATTTCATAATAAAAATAATTAAATTAAAAATTTTATTTTTAATTGATTTCCGTTGCTTTTTAATGTGCTTTTTAGTTTAATTTTGAGATATTTACCTTTTTTATCTCTTTTACTTGTTTTTTAATTTAATACAATTTTTGTTTGTATAAAACATTTGAAGAATGTCTTTTAATCTCTAAAGATATTAGATCCCTTTAAAAGGGTGTCCAAAAGTATGCTATAATAACTTATAATTCTTATAATAGAAATACTTATAACTAAAAATAACTAATAAATATTTTAAGGTAAAAATAATAAAATTCTTAGTTCATTTCATAAGAATTCGTTGCTAAAAGTTGATTATTTTGGTTTTAACTTAACAAAAGCAAAAAAACAATTTATAATACAACCTTTTTAATTGAATTCTGTCTCTTTTTCAATATCTTCCCAGTTTTACTTTAAGATGTTTAGTTTAATTTTAATCTCTGGTTATTTATTAATAGTTTCTTTCCTTATGTACTTAAATTTTTATTTTAAAAACTAATGAAGTTCTGAGTATATTTCATAGGAAATATTTGCTTAAAGATGTTTTAAAAAAAAAAAACAAAAAAAACTTCAAAAAAACTCTTTTAATTGAATTTATTCGCTTTTTTTTATGTATTTAGGTTAAATTGTAGATATTTATACTAAAATTTAACTCTGGTTATTTGTTAATAGTATATTTATTTTTCTATTCCAATTGATATTAATTTAGATCATTAAAAATATGTATTTCAATATCCGAAGATTTAAAATCCCTCAAAAATGTGCTTAAAAGCATACTCTAAAAAAATACATATATATTATTAAGAATTATCAGTTATTCTCCATAAATACATTAAATCCCTTTCCTTTCTTCCCTATCCACTTCCCTCAGAATCTACCAGCGACGCTATCTGGCCCTGATGGTGGCCGGCACCTGGGTGACCACGTTCTCGATCATGATACCCACATGGCGCGGCGTCTGGGGCTGCTTCGGCCTGGACGTGAGCATCGGCTCCTGTTCGATTCTGCACGACAAGTACGGGCGATCGCCCAAGGAGTTCCTCTTCATAGCCGCCTTCATGGTGCCCTGCATCTGCATCGTGATCTGCTACGCCCGGATCTTCCTGCTGGTCCGGAAGGCGGCCATTCGGGCGGGCACGGCCAACAAGGCCAATCTTAGCGAGGTGACGCCCAGCTCCACGGTGCAGAACCCGACCATGGCCATGCCAAGGCGGCCGGAGAAGGCCAGCACGTCCAGTGGCGAGGGACAGCAGCAGCAGGAGCAGCCTGCCCTCCAGGGACGACCCTTTGTGGTGGCCGAGCAGCTGGCCTACATAGATGACAACGCCTCCGCGGACAGCCTGCCCATCTCGTACAGCATACGAAGGCAGGAGCAGGAGCAGCAGCCACCGGTGGACGCCAATGTGGTGCTCAAGGAGAAGGAGAGGGAAAGGGAACGGGAGCGGGATCAGGAGAAGATCAGCCTGGGACGCAGTCAAACGCAACTGGAGCTGGCCAAGAACTCCGGGTAGGTGGAGCCACAACTTCAGCTTTCATTTCCTCATATTTTTCTGATATTTCCAGGAAAAACCCCAATCCCATTACCACCTCGCTGCGCACCTCCTTCACCCGCTTCAGTCCGCGGAAATCGCTGTACGCCTCCATGGGCAACACCTCCAATGCCTCCTCCATTTATCCCGGCCGGATGAGCGCCAAGGATCGGCGGCTGCTCAAAATGATACTGGTGATCTTTGTGTGGTTCGTCATCTGTTACCTGCCCATCACGGTGGCCAAGATCTGGAAGAGCGCCACCGAGGTGCATTGGTTCAATATCGCTGGCTACCTGCTCATCTACCTGACCACCTGCATCAATCCGCTGATCTATGTGCTGATGAGCTCCGAGTATCGCCGGGCCTACTGGAACCTCCTGCGCTGCCGGGCGAGTCGTGGACAGGATCAGCAGCAGCAGCAGCAGCAGCGGAAGCGGAAGCAGCAGGCGGCGAAGGCCACCACGTGACTCCGCCCTGGATGGGCCTCCATCTCTATATGTCATTGCCTTGCCTCGTCCTCCGTCCCAGCAGGATTATGATAATGATTTCGTAATGAATTTGGCAACTCATTCACACTTCATTCGATCACTTTAGTGATCAAAGGCCTCTAGTCACATGATCACACCCAGTGTTTAAAAAATGTTCGTAAGTTTCATTTAGTGTGCTTTTGCTTCTGCTCCTGCTTCTGAAAAAATCAGAAGTCACAGCAAAAGCAAAAGCCAAAATTGAAAAGTTTTTGAGAAGCAAACGAAGCAACAGTCGTTGATTTCAATATTCTGCTTCGGCTGTTGCTTTTGCTCTTGACAATAAATTAAGTTAAAGCAGCAGCACAGTAGTCAGTTAAGTTGCTTTTGCTTTTAATAACAAAGCAGCAGCACAGTTTTCTGCTTTTGCAGAAGGAAAAATAAGTTAAATCAGCAGAGCAATCAGGCTTTCATTTTCTTGCTTCTGCTTCTACGGTTGCTATGGAAGGAAAAATAAGTTAAAGACTGTTTATTCGCTTGCTTTTCAAAAACTTTTCAATTGTTGCTTTTGATTTTGCTGTGACTTTTGATTTTTTTAGAAGCAGAAGCAGAAGCATCATCAAATTTTGAAAAGCTACAAATAGTCAAGGCAGCAAAGCATTCAGAAATTTTTTGCTACTTTGACTGAAGCCATTTAAACACTGATCACACCCCTTCCAGTATCCATATATGTATCTATATCTTTATCTCTATATATAATGTAGGAACAACTCCAGAGGTGTATTGCATTTTATACCAAATGACTTTAATATCTGGTTTACATTTGAATTCCATGTTTAAGAACAATCGATGTTTGTTTTTTTTTGTTTTTTTTTTTTTGCTTGTCGCTAATTATTGTACCAATACATAATAGATATATCCGTATATGGATATACCCTATCTATGCCCCCAATAAATGCTTCGAATAATTGATATATGTAGTTACGTTGTTCTTGCGACTCGGACTCCTCTTCCTTCTCGATCTTCGTTCTTCGCTCTCTTTTTGGGGGCAATAAGAGTGTATATAGTGTAATCATAAGTAGAGCTATAGCTTAACGCTATTATTATCAATATACATATTGTATATGTCTGCGTGTGTATGCGTACGAAACTTGGACTACTTAAGGCTAGTAACACAACTAAATCTTCCAATATTACGTTGATTCATCCATCGTATAGCTGCAGTTCCAGTTCCAGCTCCCATTCTCGATGGATCCGTATTGTATATATATATAGATATATGCTATGTATATGTATGCATGGTTTGTATATCGTATATGGATCAAATAATTCATAATTGCGATTGCGAGCTTAATAAAAAAGGTGGCCCAGCGGTTGGGCCCCCATTAGTCCGATGCCTCCACTTGAACCCCCTGGGAGAGCATCCCCTTCCTCATTCACACTCATCCCGCTCAGACGGACTCCAGGTGCTCGGATATCTCCAGGATGGGACTCTCGCTGAGCGGCTTCACCAGCGACTGCCAGTTGGGCGTGAATAAACTGAGCACGGGCGTCGATGTCTGCAAAAGGTAAGGAAAAATTGTGGAAATATAGTTAACATGGGGTTAAGATAAGGGGTTACTGATTGTATTGGTTTTAACTTGAGGTTAAGGCCTTTAAGCGCTGGTTCACTATGTTCTAGTTTCAGGTAATGAAGCAGAGATCCTTATTATATTTCTTTAAATAATTAACATGAGGTTAAGGGATTGAATAACTGAATATAACTTGGGGTTAAGGCCTTTAAGCGCTGGTTAATGATGTTCTACTTCCATTCAAAGAAGCAGAGATCCTTATTATATTGGTTAAAAATAATTAACATGAGGCTAAGTGATTTAATAAGTGAATACTTTGATTTTAGCTTCCACAATAGACTCTCACTAACATAAATAAATTTAACTTGGGGTTAAAGCATTTAATCGCTGTTTAATTATGTTCT
Organism: Drosophila tani; assembly: GCA_008042535.1. Lineage (NCBI taxonomy): Eukaryota > Metazoa > Arthropoda > Insecta > Diptera > Drosophilidae > Drosophila > Drosophila tani. The sequence continues at coordinate 45,337 of VNJO01004149.1, read as the reverse complement.
AGTTTTAGTAAACGAATCAGAGACTGAAGGAATTTAAGCTTTGGCAAGTTAGTTGATTTTAATTTTATGAAACATATATTACATAATGATGGGTAATTTAATGGCCATAAAATCTATTTAATCTCTGGTTAAATCTTGTACTTTATAAAAACGGACATTAAAGCATTGTTAATTGTGGGGAGCTTATGGAATAGTTTAGGGGCTTTGAGTTTTCTAAACTAATTTTAGCAGGTGGTTAATATTAAAAACCTGAAGTTAAGGCATTTAATCACAGGATAAATTATTTTAGTTTAATATTAATGCCCTATAAGGAGCCTAGAAGGAGAACTAAAGCTCTTATGCGTATGTTTGAGGATATAACAAATATATTGTCAGGTGAAGTCATCAAAGAGAAAATTAATTTATAAGGTTAAGGAGGTTAACCTGAGGTTACTTGAAGCTGCGACAAATTAGGAGGTCGAGAAGGCCACTTCTAGTTAAAATTAAAGGAAAAGAAGCAGGGAATAATGAAATCCAGGATATGCTTACGTGATATTCGGCCTCCAGGCTGTGCCCGTGAGGCGTGGTCGGCTTGCACTTGACCGCCGTGGGCGTGCCCGGTGCTGTGGACGGCGGCACTGATGCTCCGGACGTTCCACCCACTCCTGGTGCCCCACCATTTGGCGCTCCCTGCTGGCCCTGGGAGCCCTGATCCGACGACTGGCTGATGTAGGAGGTCTTCAGGTTCATCTGGCTGAAGGCATGGGCTCCCGGCATCGTCATCGAGTGCTGCAGCCGCGGAGTGCCGCTCCTGGGCCGCTCCAGCAGGGCCAACTCGTACAGCTCCTCGGCCAGGTGGTGCTCGGGAGCAGGAGCCGGCGGTGGCGGCGGCTGCTGCTGCTGCGTCGGGTGGCCAAAGTGATGGTGCTGATGGTGGAGCTGATGCTGATGCTGCTGCTGGTGATGCGGATGCGGATGCGGATGCTGCTGCTGCTGCTGGTGATGATGATGTCGCCCGGCCAGCTGTGCCTCCAAAGCGTACTGCTTCTGGAAGAGCTGTCGCTTCTGCTGGAGCAGACGATGCTGAAGCAGTTGCTGCTGCAGCGGTGGCTTCTGCATGGGCGACATGGGCACTGCCACACCCACTCCCAAAGGATGATGCGGATGCGGATACAGACCCGGCGGTGGCGGCGGAGGAGCATAGCAGCCGGCGGCAGCGGCAGCAGCAGCGGCGGCGGCGTGACCATACAAATCCCCGCCAGCGCCCGCCTCCAGCAGCAGGGGTGCTCCCGCCTGAGCCGGATGAAACAGCGGATGCTGGACATGTCCGTGGCCATGTCCATGTCCATGACCGTGATTGTGTCCATGTCCATGATGTCCATGATGGGGCAGCGTCATAAGCGGATGATGCTTGCCGGCGGGCAGGGCATAGAATTGACCATTGGGAAATTGACAGAGCTCCTCCAGGCCATAGACCTGGCCATGGTGCTGGTGCGGATGCTGATGGGGATGGGAGTGCTGATGATGCTGGTGCGCCGCCTCCTGCTGCAGCTGCTGGATCTCCAGCCAGTTGTGGCGCTTGGCCTGCTCGTACCGATAGCTGCCGTAGACCCGGCTGGTGCCCAGCAGGCTGCCCGAGCTGAGCAGTCCCTGGGCCACCAAACCATCGCTGGCCCGCCGTCCCTCGCGGAAATGGATGGGCGATCGCTTGTCCAGGAAGCGGGCACCACCGCCTCCTCCATTTGGCGGAGGCGTGGGATTCGGCGTGGGCGTGGACGCCGAGCTGGGCGGCAAACCTAAACCCAGTCCAAGGCCCAATGCCAAAGCACCCGGCATGTGGATGCAGGAGCTATGACTCCCATACAACGATCTCTCCGACGAGTGCTCCGAGGAGACGGCCGCCGGGGAGCCAGAGGCGGGCGTAGGCGTGGCCAGCATGGAGCTGGAACCCATGCACGAGGGCAGGCTGCCCTTGCCCGAGGGCAGGGCAAAGTCCAGGCTATCGTAGGGGCCGCTGCAGTTGCTCTTCGACGAGCCCCGACTCAGGTTCTGGCTCAGGCTCTTCGAGTAGCTGCCGGCGCTCCCAGCGAGCACGCCGCTGGAGGAGCTGCTGCTGGCGTACGAGCGCATCCGGTGGCTCTGGCCACCACCACCGCCTCCGCCGCCGCTGCCGGCTCCAGCGAGGTGGGTGAGGTCGCTGCTCGAGTGCGAGGTGGGTCCTCCGCCGTTGGCCTGGCCATGGCCATTGCTCTCCTTCGATTCCTGGGAGGCGGAGGCCGAGGCCGAAGCGGAGGCGGAACCAGGATCGTTGCCCTGATCCGTTTCGCAGCCCTCGTCGGTGCTGGAGCTGCCCTGGGCCAGGACCTTCTTCTGCTCGCAGCGACTCTCCCCATTCGATTTGGACTCGTTCATCTCTTGGCCGGAGGAATCGCCGCCGCTGCCATTGGTGCTGCTGCCCAGGTGACCGCGTCGCTTGCTCCGTTGCTGGCGGGGATCAAGGGAAGATGCGGGGGGAGACACAAAGAGAGAGAGAGAGAGCGAGTTAGGAGAGGTGTGGGGAGAGGATGCGATGGCCAGAACTCACCTCCACGGGCAGCGGACTCTCCTGGAGGGTCTGGAACAGCTTGGTGGCCTCGGCGGACATCTTGTAGCGAAAGCTCTGGCCAAGATTGGCCTGCGAGTCGAAGCTGCTCGAGCCGGACATGGACTTTATGGTCTTGTCTTGCGTGGGCGTGGTGGAGGAGGCGGCGGCAACGGCGGCGGCAACGGCAGCGGCGGGCGCTCCCGTATCCGGCTTGGGCTGATCCTCCTTGCCCTCCGCCACAGCTGTGGACTGCAAGGGGGAAAGGGAATCGGGTTAGTAAGAGAAACTCTGGCGGGGAATCCCCCTGGAACTCACCTGCTGCAGCAGCTGCCGGCAGTCTTCGGTGCTCTGCTTGATGATGTACTCGCTGATGGTCTGGTGCAGTTGCTTCGATGCCAAGGGCACTCCTGGTCCTGCTCCAGCTCCCACTCCCTCCATCATCTCCCGGCAGCGCAGATTGGCCAGCGAGGGATTCTGGTCGATACTCAGCGAAATGGCCACCGGACGATGGCTCCTCGGCGAGTTGGAGCTCAGGCTGTGCCTGCCCATCCTCGAGGAGTTCGAGGAGCAGTTCGAGGGCGCCGGCGAAACAGCCGTGGGCAGGGGTGTGTACCGCATGGGCAGGGGTATTCCAGGGGGTACTGGTGGCTCCACCTCCGGCACTCCTCCCCCTCCATTGAGATACCCGGCCAGGTGGGCATGGAGCGGCAGCTGGAGGGGCGAGTACTTGGCGTAGTAGTTGGGATCTGCAGTGACGGGGACCGGGACCCGGTCACTCATGAGCACCGTCTGGTGGCGGCTAAGTCTTTTGTGGGCCTGATCCTTGGCCAGGATCGAGCTGGTGGATATTGTCTTGGATTGCTGCTGCTGCTGCTGTTGCTGCTGCTGCTGGTGGTCGATCTTGGTGCTCTTGTAGAGCAGCCTTTGCTGGGCGGCGGCCGAGGAGGAGGATGCTGAGCCCGAACCCGAAGGAACCACCGCTGCCAGCGAAGAGGAACCATTGCTCTGCTCCTTCTTGTGACTCACCCGATCCTGCAGGAGCAGATAGATGGCCGCCACATGATCGTAGGTGTTCTTCTTGAGACTGGCCCGCGTCTTGTCCGGTCCAATGCCCACGTACTCGGCCATTATCCGCAGGATGTCCTCGCTGGGCTCCATTGCCGACTGCCGTTCGGCGCCCAGATTGTACTTGGCTATCAGGACATGCTCCAGCAGCTCCGGGCACATCCAGCGATGCCGCTTGATCTGGTCGATGGTGTAGCGCCGCGTGGGCTCCAGCACCAGCATGCGGCGGATGAGATGCTCGCACTCGGAGCTCATGAAGAAGGGTATCCGAAAGCGACCGGAGAGCACCCTATCCCGCAGGCTCTGCAGCGTGGAGCCATCAAAGGGCAAGGCGCCACACACCAGGACATACAGGACTACGCCCAGGGACTGCAAGGAGAGAGCATATATATCATTTAGATAGAGAAAGGATAGAGAAAGGATCCTGACTCACCCAAATATCAATCTCCGGTCCCGTGTACTGCTTGCCCTCGAACACCTCGGGAGCCGCGTAAGGCGGTGAGCCGCACCACGTGGCTAGGAGCTCGCCCGGCTTGAAGTGATTAGAGAACCCAAAGTCGGCGATCTTGATGTTCATATTGAGATCGAGGAGGAGATTCTCGGCCTTGAGGTCACGGTGCACGATGCCCTTCTTGTGGCAGTACTCCACCGCCGAGATGATCTGCCAGAACTTGAAGCGGGCCGCCGACTCCGACATTCGCCCATACTTGGCGATATAATCTGGAAGGAATCCGAAGCCATGAGAACCAGGGAACCCAAGGAAACTGGGTATGTAATAGTGTTGAGTTGCTCATGAGTGAGTGAACATAAAAGAGTTGTCCACTAAACTGAGTGAGGGAACATGTTCCTTCCTATTTGTTCTTTTTTGTTCACTTGTTCATTTTTGTTCACTTGCTCCTTTTTGCTAATTTTTGTTCCTTTTTGTTCATTTTTGCTCAATTGATCAAATTTTCTCTATTGCTCACTATTGATCAGTTGTTTAATTTTGTTCAATTTTGTTTACTTGCTCTCTTTTGTTCCCTTGTTCATATTTGCTCAATTGCTCCTTTGTGCACACTTGTTCAGTTTTGTTCCTTAGCTCATTATTGTTCAGTTGTTCAATTTTGTTCAGTTAATCTTTTTTGCTCATTTTTGTTCAATATTTCCTTTCTTTTTATTAAGGTATTAATTGCTCATTGTTCTTCCTCATCTTTGCTTTAATTTTATTTCAAATTCGCACTGACGATCTTAGATCTTTGCTTAATTTAAAAGGTCAACTTTAACAAAAACTAATATGTAACTAATGGGATTGTTTTTGTCGCTGAAATGCATTGCTCAGTGGTCTATTTTTAACATATAATATATGGGCAACTGAGTAAAGAACAAGTGAGCAACTAAACAATGAGCAGTGAACAAATGAGCAACTGAGTAAAGAACAGTGAACAAGTGAGCAACTGAGCAATGAGTAGTGAACAAGTAAGGAACTGAGCAACTGAGCAATGAACAAGTGAGCAACTGAGCAATGATCAGTGAACAAGTGAGGAACTGAGCAACTGAGCAATTAGTAGTGAACAAGTGAGCAACTGAGCAATGAACAAGTGAGCAATATGGGTGAGTTGACTATTTAGAAAAAAAAAAGAACAAGTGAACACGTTCACCCAAATGAGCAGTATTTACTAGACATCTGCATGAAATCACTCACAACATACGTTTCATTGAGTATATTCGAATGAAATAGAATGGAATGAGTGGAATGCAAGAAATGAAACGACATTGTATCAGTATTCGTTCCCGTTTGACTTCATAGCTTGAGACGTTGAACGAAATGAATGAGAAGGAATGAAGCGAAAAATGAATGAATGTATTTGGTAATGCGTGTTATATTCGAATCATTCGAGTTGTTGTGTAGGAATTCGAATTTTCAGGGACCTTACACCAGCGTTGGGCACGACACATAACGGTTTGGGTAGCACAGCAGGTAGAGAAAAAAAAACCCAACCGCACACTTTGTTTTTGCAATTTCGAGTGATCGCCGACAACCCTTTTTCCCGCCTCTCTGGCGCCTCAATTACAGTGGCATTGTTTTTGTAAATCTGCACGGATCGCTGGGCGCGATACACTGGTGTATCTGCAGTAGGAACTCGAATCATTCGAATTCGGCGTCTCAGTTTTCAGAGTTCTCACTTCATTCAATTCGTTTCTCTTTCTCTATTCTTTGTGCGGCTGAGTCGTACGTAAGCGAGTCAACTCATTCAATTCAGTTTGGCTTTGCTTCAAATTCACTCAACTCATTTTGAGCTTTGTGCATTTGAATGTGATTTTTTTGCCACTCATGCAGATGTCTAGTATTTACCCAACACTAGTATGTAAGGGAAACCCACCAAAGATCTCGCCCTGGCTGGCATACTCCGACACTATGTAGATCATGTTCTTGGTCTCCATAACCTAGAGGAAAAGCAAGCATGGGTAAGTAAGTAGGTCAATCCCCAACCCAATCCTCTCCCCTCACCTGGTAGAGCTTGATGATGTGCGGGTGCTTCAGGCGCTTCATGATCTCCACCTCGCGGTAGACCTTCTGCAGATTGGTCTGGTCCAGCTGCGACTTGTCAATGATCTTGATGGCCACCTCGTTCTTGGTGATGCGATGCCGGGCCAGCTTCACCACGGCAAAGTTGCCCTTGCCAATGGTCCGTTCGATGTCATAGAAGCCCACGCGCATGGGCTCCTTCAGCTTGAGCAGATCCTTGCCACTCACACCGCCCATGGTTACGCCTCCTCCTAGGCCACCGCTTGAAGTGCCCGTGGGACTGGGACCGGGAGTTGCTCCACCGCCGCCGCCGGCGCCGCTGGCGAATAGCTTCTGGGCCAGCAGGGCATCCTTGCAGGCCACCAGTGCCTCAATAGACGGGGCTGCAGCACTGCTGTCCAGCAGTACCGAGCTACGGATGGACTCCAGTTGAGGGTGCTGTCCCTTTTCCAGGGCGGCCTCCGTCTCGGGCTTGCCGTTCTGCGGCTGCTTTTCCGGCGGCTGCTTCTCCAGCTTGCCGCCTCCCAGCTTGCCCAACTTTTCCAGTTTCTCTCCATGCTTTTCCTCCGGCGGCTTAGCCTCCTCGGACTGGGTCTGGCCCCCATCCTCGCCAGCTGCTGCCGCCGCCGCCGCCGCCTCGCTCGCGCTCATTTTCCAACTGCGCCAACCCCGGGCGGGCTAGCTGGCCAGCTCACACGGATGCGGACTCGGAGAGGCGGCGCCGGGGATGAGAGTTCGAGTTCGAGATCGAGACTACTGAGATCGGTAGCGACACGAGCGAGGGGATGATGCACATGCTCGCACAGCATGCAGGGAATGCCCGGAACGCCAGCACCTCCTGGCCCATGGCTCCTACACGAAGAGAAAGGGGTATCGGGAATATTATTTAGTAAGTATTTAGCTGGCAGAATTGAAGGAAATTTATTCAAATTTAATATAATTTTAAAATGTGCCTGAAAGTAGGCAACACTTTTGTGTTTGCGGAACCTTTTGTTGCATATTTTCTGAGGCTATTTTCGTACTGTTTTCTATTTCTCAGCGATTTCTTTTTTGTCTTTTTGATTAAAACATATATTTTGTGATAAGAATTTACTTAAATACATAAATAACATTGATATTTAATTATGTTAAAAAAATAAAGCCCTTATTTACCTCAAGCCTAGGAAAAAACTTAAAAGAAAATATTTATTTCTCTTCTAAAATCAACATTAATGCTATATTTACCTAATATTTATTAAATTTGTGAGCTATTACTATAAAACAAACATTTTAGAGTAAAAAACAAGGTCCTTAAAGTGCTTTAGAAGTGCGATTGGCTTAAGAATCCAACTTTTATGACTAATTTTTATTTTTTCCCGATGTAAACGAGCAGGCGGAGAGGGGGTGGCTTAGAGGGGGCGGGGGTGGGACAGTCGGCGCTTGATAAGAGATTAGCTCAGCTATCTGTGGGTGCAAGTATGTGTATGTGTATGGCTTTCGGCCGTTACAAAGCCACTGTGCTCTCTACTTTCGCTCTCTCCTTTCCTCTGTCAGTGTTGCCACATGCGTGAGAGTGAGAATGGCTTGGGATTTAAGGGAATTATAAAAAGAAATGAATGAAAAATATAATAAAAACTAGATTTTGCTATTTTTTTATTTTGCTATTCCAACCAAAACTGACAGTTAGAAAACCCTTGGATTGGAAAATTGGTAAATTCTGAATATAAACTCAGGTTTATTTTATTTGCTTGTATTTTAATTAAAATAAAATTGTACAAAACCCTCCACGCCAACACTGACTAAATAAATAAATAAATATATCTAAAAACAAAAAACCTCCAAGTAATATCCAGGAAACAAAGGTTGCAATAAGAAATGGCTTCTGTCACTTCCGCCTTTGCGCTTTGGCTAGTTTTCCCACCGCCAAATGGCCGAGCTGGCAACACTGCTCCCTGCGAGAGTGGGTGTTCGTGTGTGGGTGTCTGCCTGCGTGTGTGTGTGTGTAGGCGATTGTTGGGGAAAAATCAATAAGCAGAGCAGAGCGGCATGGCATCGCGGAATCTCTCGCCTTGGCAGCGCTCTCAAAGGCTCCTCCACACCACACCAATCTCCCGTCGCTCGAAGGATGCAGTGCAGCAGCAGCAGCAGCAGCAGCCAGGAGCTGGAGCAAGCAAAAGAGATGACACACACAGTCGCACAAATTACCGTTAGTCGTGGGGAGCGTAGTAAAGAAACAGAGGAGAGCCGGCGGTGTAACTAAAAAGTTTTACAGTTCGAATCGAGTGGCTATGAGGATGAAGATTGGCAACGACAACAATGATGACCAAGACGGAGTAGACGGAGACCGCATGCACAGGCACATCCACATCCCGTTCACGGATCGCGAACACATGCGGCACGGCACGGAACGGCACGGCACACTCACTCACTCTCACGGCGATGCGATGCGACACACACACGGCGGATCGGATGGCTGCTGCTGGGGAAACGTGGCTGCCTCCAGTCCCGAGCTGCGTCCAACTGGCGTCCGCAAGCTTGACGCTCGACGCTCCCGCTGCCTGCTTGCTGCCGCTGCTGCTGCTGCTGCTGCTGCTGCTCGGTGCTATTCGCTGCCCACCCCCGCGCTTCGTCCGCTTTCCCGACCGACCCCCAGCGAGGCAGCGAGGGTTGCCAAGTGCCAAGTGAGTGTGTGCCGTGTGCCGAGTGCCGCCGAGTGCGTCCAGTGGTGGTGGCTGCCAGTGGAAAAAGGGTTGCCGAGTACGGCACGGGGCGCACAAACAGTTGGCGGCCACCACTTGGTGGGGGCCACTGGGCATGCGCCAACTGCATGCCAAAGCGCTGCGAGAAACCTTTCGGAATTTCCATGGCAGCGTATTCAAATTCCGCGCCATGTTCGAGGGAAAGTACACAAAAAAATGAAGGAAAGGAAGAAGCCAGGCAAAATGCAACTGAAGAATATTCTCCGGCAAATTCGAACGTGCACAAACATGTAGAAATACTCAAAAGATATAACCTCAAAAATTTAGCAACTTTTTGAAGGCTTTTAGCCGTTTGTTTCACATTAATTAACATTTTTAAGAACTTTTTGTACACGGGAGTGTGTTTGACCACTAATGCGAGTCGTTTTTCTTTCCTCCCGAATTTTCGCAATGAGTTTCCTCAGATCAATATCAATATCTTTTGATATTTTTTTTTACATCATAAATTTCACGTGTTGTCACAAAATAAATGTAAAAAATTTATTAATAATAAGTAAGCGAAGTTTGGCTTATAGGAATCAATGCCAAAAAGGAATAAAAAGCTTTATAATTACCGTTAACTTGCACTTTTTTTTTCCTTTTGTACGCAGCCTTTTTCTTGATGAAAATCTGTAATTTTTTTTAATTTTTTGGTATATTCCCTAAAGTTTAAGAGCTAGAAAAAAGTGAGTTACATCACAAGAAAGCTAATAAAATGTAACTACTTCCTGTAAAAAAATAAATTTTCGATGTATTTTTTTAACACCATTTTTTTTTTAAGCCAAAGTCACATAACATTCTTGAACGCAGACTTTTTATGGCAGGTGTATAAAGGTCATATTTAAACATTTTCCCAGCGACTTTCCTATTTAAAAATTACCCAAACCATTTTGCAACTAAATAATCTGCATAAATATATTAATGTCCACAGAAAGAAACAACTTTTCATATGACAACCAATAGTATTTATATTTACACGAAAACTGAAATAAAAACGAATCTTTTTTTCACATAATTTGACTAAATGCTTGAATCAAAAATTGACAACTTTAAAGCATACATACGAGATTAAATCCTCAAGTGGTGATGATAAATAAATAGTATATGACAGGGGTGCCACAGAAATCGCTGCCTCGAAAAGTATGCAATGAAATGTAAGCATCTTTTTTCAAGTGATTTCAAAGCCCCAGCGATTTCTGCGGCATCCCTGCATAGTTCTGGCTTTAAGAATAATATTTATAAGACATATTCTTCTATTTCGATGCTTGGATGGCAACCAAAAAGCCAAATCTTTACGCATTTTTATAATATCTGGGACCTGTGAAGAGTCTGCGCATACGTCATAGTCCAATCGAAAAGATAATGCCTGTATATAGATATACTCGTATATATTCTTAAATTCATATTCACTTTTTAGGCCTTAAACATAGTTTATTTGTACAGCGGCAAAGGCTGCCAACGGCTTTCGATCGGACCTCTCGCTCGTTTCCAAGTTTTCCAAGTGGGGGAGAGCACACGCTCCGGGATCTGTGATCCCAGAAACCAAGACATTTAGTGTATATACAACGGACATGGAACATAAAGATGTCACACACATAAAAACGAGCTAAAATTCATCTTAATCCTAGGGCTTTTGCTCCTCCACCCCAGGCGAGTGTCGAACGCAAGGGAGTTGTACTCCGTTCGCATGCTCGCCGGCACTTGCCCGGGGATTGGTCTAGTTGCCGACACGCTCATTTGTGGTCAGGATCCTGCGGCAGGTCGTCCTCCTGCTCCTCCTCCTCCTCGCCGTAGCAGCGTCGCTTAAAGTCCCCAAAGAGATCGGGAGGCGGCTGCAGGCCCCCCCGCTGCAAGGGATCCACGCTAACCGACTGCGTGGTGTTTCTGGACAGGAAAAAAGTTATTAATAAATAGGAGTAACTAATGCTAGTGCTTGTGCCCACCTGGTCTTGGTCAGCACCGTGCAGCCGTGCTCCACCAGCATGGTCAGGGAGTAGAGGGTGGCCAGGTTGCCGAGCCCATCCGGCTCGTAGAGCTCAATGTCCGGCAGCCGGATCTGGGTCTGTCGCGGATCCTGCAGGAATCGGGCCAGCCTCTCGTTGACGCTCAACTTGATGCTGAAGCCAGCGCGCTCGCCATTAATCCTCCGGCAGCCGGCACGGATCTCCCGAACCTCCTGCCCCTGGGCCCCGCCGGGCGGTGAAGAGGAGAGAAACGGATTCGACGTCTCGCCGGACATTTCGCTCTCAATTTGGCGCGGCGCCGCATTCGTTTCCATCTCACACCCGCCGCCGGCGGCGGCATTCAAAATCTCGATGGGTTCCGAGGCAGTGGTGGGCAGCTGCAGAGATTCGACGGGCGACTTCGGAGGCGGCTCCATGGCTCCCGCCTCGGTGCCTGACATCAGAGTGTCGTCCTCGCCAATGGTGTCGTCGGAGCGAATTTGCGGCAGCAGTGACTTCTTGGTCAGCTTTCGTTTCGGATCATACCTGGCCCCAGGCCCGAATTCGTTGCCCGGCCAGTCGGTGAGCTCGTCGTCACCCTCGCGATCCGTGTCATGGCGCCGCCGATGTTGGCCCCCGTCGCTGTCCGAGGAGGAGCTCAGCGAGCTGGAGCTCAGAAAGTCATACAGTTCGCTGCAGTCCATGGACTGGGCGTGCTGCAGCTGGGACTGGGACTGCGACGACAGCGGATGGTGGGGCTGCTGGGGAAGCGCTTGGAAGCGGCGACGACGATGCACCTTGGAGGAGGAGGCTGGAGCTGGAGTCTTCTTGCGCAGGTGCGGAGCAGAGGGCGGAGTGTGGCGCAGCAGGGCATCGATATCGGTCACCGGCACAATGGTGTCCATACTAAAGAAATCCAGAACGACATCCGGAGCGGCCTCGGCACTGGAAGGCGGCGGCGGTAGCTCCTGGGCGTCGTCATCCTTGGCCAGCTCCTCCATCTCCTCCTGGCCTGCGTCATCACCCTTCAGCTCCTTGTGGTCAGTCTTTTGGTTGGGCGTGGCCGCCTGCTGTCCCTGGGCAGCCATGCGGTTGATCTTTGAGAGCAGCCCCTTGTTCAGCGGCAACAGGCGATCGCTGAGGGGCTTGGATGTCGAGGAGTAGCTCCTCGGGCGCATCCGTTGCTGCTGCTGCTGCTGTTGGTGCTGCTGCTGCTGCTCCACATCGAGTTGCGTGGCCTGGGGCGTGGTGTACAGCTTGCCCGTCTCCTGCTCGTGATAGCGATCCCGATTGGAGCGCTTGCGCTTGCCGCAAAAGAACAGATGCGACCGATGGCCATCCGCCTTGAGCAGGCGCTTGCGTATGGTGCCGGTGGCCGTGCCCGTGGCACTCAGCATGCCCGGCTGCAGCGGCGACTCTGTGAAGCTGTGCGGCGTGTCCTTGCTGAACTCAAACTCCATGGACATGCGCTTGATCTTTCGTTTCCGTCGCGAGTTCGGCTTGTAGAATCTGTGCGAGGATAAGAGGAGTTTAAAGGGGAAGAGGGGAAAAGGGGATCGCTAGCTAACCTGGCCGGACTGAAGGTGGTCTCGTTGAGCGAGTCAGACTCCAGGGCGCCGGTGCGCACGGGCAATCGCAGGGGCAGCATCGCCTCCGCCTTCTCGTCCGAGTCGCTGGCCGGCAACTTGAGGTTGTGCGTGTCTAGGCCGTCCACGTTAGCACTTGGGTGGTTGTGGTGGTGATGGTGATGATGATGGTGGTGATGGTGGTGATGGTGTTGCTGCTGTTGCTGTTGATGCTGATGGTGCTGATGGTGGCCATGATGGTGGCCATGGCCCAGAGCATTCAGCGTGTCCGTGGGACTGCTCGAGGAGTCCTCCGTGGGCTGGGGAGCGCAGGCTGAGCAAGATTTTGGGTGGGTTGGTTAGTGCACTGCTCGGGGAGGGGGGCCATTCCGCGGCTACTTACGCAAATTGCCCGTGGAACGTGTCCTGCGACGCGAGCCCCACCTACCGACGCCACTCGCCCTGTCCATAAGCGAGGTCTCCTCGAGGGCCACCGTTAGGTCGTGCGAGAATTGATCCATGGCCGACCGCTATCAACCGCTACCGCTGTCCACTGTCGTCCGGCTGGTCCGCTCGCCTCAGTTGCGGCGCATCTATATGTTATTCTGCACGTGCACAAACAAAAGACATAAAAGTGCAAACTTTGGACGAAATGCAACCAGTGTGACCGCCTGCCGTCCGGCACCAAAGTTCTTCTGCCACTGGTCACACCCATACGATAAAGCTTTTCGCGAATTATCGAATAGTTATCGAAAAATCGATAGGTGATATCAAAGACACAAACCGTTGGTAAATTTTTTGGCTTAAAATTGCAAGCCTTGGCCTGGCCACACTGCCGCCTCAGCCAAACAACAGCGGACAAAAACAAAAACATCGCACTAATGCCTTAGCGCTTGCGTTTTTTGTTGTTATTTGCCAGCCACGCGAGACGAGACGAGACGAGAGGAGAACCCCCCCCGATGCTGCGCCTACTCGTGTCCAACTGCGGCCGCAGCAGCGACCTGTTCAGGTGAGGATTGCGCCAAGGCGCCAAACCCACGCACCTGACCCTGGCCCGCGCCTCGCCTTTGCCTCTCCCTCTCCCGGTTATGTCATCAGTCCAACGATTTTGCCCTGCTCAATCTCGCTCTCTCCCTCTCTCGCAGTCGCCACCTGCTCCAGCCGACGCAGCAGCCACTGCCACGCCTCCAGAATGCCGCCCGCCTGATGCGACAGCACCTGCGAGGGACGAACGCCAAAAGCGGAGCTCCAGCACCCCCTGCCATTCCACCCATGTCGCCCACGAGAGCCAGCCGCCTGCTCCACACCACACGCCTGCTGCTGTGGGGCGGCGGTGGCCTGACCCTCGGACTGGGCGCCCGCTCGTGGTGGGCGGGACGCGGAGCCATCGCCCACTGCGAGGGCAGCCGGCTGGCAGTGCGAAAGGAGCCCGAGGAGGAGCTGGAGGACCAGAAGTTCGACTGGCTGCGGCTATGGTCGTACCTGGAGCCACATCTCTGGGAGCTGATAGGCGCCGTGTGCGTGAGTGTTTCGTTGGCCACTGAAGCCCCTTTGATATCCAATAACCCTCCTTGCCTCCTCCTGGCAGGCGGCCCTGATTGTGGCCTACATCAATATCCGGATACCGAACCTCCTGGGCGACCTGGTCAACACGCTGGCGCGCTACGCCAACACGTACGTCACGGATCCCATTAACAATTCGTTCGTGAAGGACGTGAGCAAGCCGGCGAGCAACCTGTTGAGCCTGTACATGCTGCAGTCGGGCTTCACGTTCGCGTACATCTACCTGCTGAGCAGGGTCGGGGAGCAGATGGCGGCCAAGATGCGGCAGGATCTGTTCAAGCAGATCGTCGTCCAGGACATTGCCTTCTTCGACGACAATCGGACGGGGGAGCTGGTCAATCGCCTCACCGCCGACGTGCAGGACTTCAAGACCTCGTTCAAGCAGTTCGTGGCGCAGGGATTGCGAAGTGCCGCCCAGCTGATTGGCGGCAGCATATCCCTCTTCATGATATCGCCCCACATGGCGGCCATTGCCCTGGCCAGTGTGCCCTGCGTCGTCATGTTCATGTCGTATCTGGGCCGGAAACTGCGATCGCTGAGCAAGAGCTCACAGGCGCAGGCGGAGCGGGCCACGGGGGTGTGCGAGGAGGCGCTGTCCAATATCCGGACGGTGAGGTCCAGTGCCTGCGAGTACCGCGAGATGCAGCTCTTCGAGACGGAGACGAATGAGGCGGCGAGGCTGGCGCAGGAGCTGGGCTACGGCATTGCCATCTTCCAGGGCCTGACCAACTTCTTCCTCAACACATTGGTCCTGTCGACGCTGTTCATGGGCGGCCATCTAATGTCCACGGAGAGCCTGTCGCCGGGCGCTCTGATGGCCTTCCTGGTGGCCTCACAGGGCGTGCAACGATCCCTGGCCCAGGGATCCATACTCCTGGGCACCATGATCAGGGGCATGACCGCGGGCAGCAGGGTGTTTGAGTTCCTGTCGCTGCAGCCGAAGGTGGAGCTGCTGCGAGGGTATGTCATACCGCAGGAGCGGTTGCACGGCGAGATTCGCTTCGAGAACGTCTCCTTTGCCTATCCCATGCGACCGGATCATGTAAGTTGCCCGTTATATTTGAATACATCGATACTCTCGATCAATCGATACTTGAAAACATCGATTTATCGATATATATCGTACTTTTTCTGTTTTTTCTTTTAAAAACCTATAAATTGTAATGATTCCTTAGCCGTTATATTTGAATACATCGATACTCTCGATGGATCGATACTTGAAAACATCGATATATCGCGATATATCGTACTTTTTCTTTACTATAAATCTTTACTATAAATCCTAATGATTCCTTAGCCGTTATATTTGAATTTTACTATAAATCCTAATGATTCCTTAGCCGTTATATTTGAATACATCGATACTCTCGATATCGATACTTAAAAACATCGATATATCGCGATATATCGCACTTTTTCTGTTTTTTCTTTTAAAAACCTATAAATCCTAATGAAACCTTAGGAGATTGCGTTAACCCGTTTTTAGACGACAAATAACTCAAAATAGTTCTTTAAGCTGTTGAGTAACTTAAAAATAACTAAATCCTGATTGTGATATTATAAATGTCAGATCAGGATATATATTTTGTTAAATTATTTTATCACATTATCAGGTTTTTGTTTATAAATAGCAGTTTATCAACTATATGCGGTTTCAGGGCACTCCTCCAGTCCGATATTATTTGGCCAGCCTTAATAAAAGTTCTTTCAGACTCGCAGGACGAAGCCTGAACGCGCTAATAACGTTTTGCGGTCCTTTTTAAGGCTATCATACCTTTATTCTCCATCTAAATAAAAATAGATATAAGCAAAAAGTCAAAACAAGTTACAAAACACTTACTTTCCAATAATGAATTGGCTCTTTATCCTCTTGCATGTTTGTACTCTCAAAATACTGCCTTAAAAGTAAGATTTTGAAATCAGCGATACATCGATACTCACAATAATAAAATCGATACCAATGCAACAAACAAAAACATCGATCTATCGATATTAGTATCGATACTTTTACAGCTCTACGAAAGACCTTTAACTGTGACCTTTAATCTCCAATCCCTGCTCTCTAATCCCAGGTGGTGCTCAAGGACTTCAGCCTCACGCTCCGCCCCGGCCAGACGGTGGCCCTGGTGGGAGCCAGTGGCTCGGGCAAGTCCACGATAGCCTCGCTGGTGGAACGCTTCTACGAGCCCACGACGGGCAACATTAAGCTGGACGGCTACAAGCTGTCGGACATATCGCCCTACTGGCTGCGCGCCAATGTCCTGGGCTTCATCGAGCAGCAGCCGGTGCTGTTCGGCACCTCCATACTGGAGAACATCCGGTATGGCAAGCCGGATGCCGGCGAGGAGGATGTCTTTGCGGCGTCGAGGCTCTCGCAGTCGCACGACTTTGTGACCGCCCTGCCCGATGGCTATGCGACGCATGTGGGCGAGCGCGGCACCCAGCTGAGCGGGGGGCAGCGGCAACGCATCGCCATCGCCCGGGCGCTGTTGAAGAATCCGCGCATCCTCATCCTGGACGAGGCGACGAGCGCCTTGGACGCCACCAGCGAGGCGGAGGTGCAGCGGGCACTTGATACGGCGGTACAGAACCGAACGACACTGGTCATTGCCCACCGGCTGTCCACGATACGAAACGCGGACCTGATTGTGGTCCTCGACCAGGGACGAGTCGTAGAGGTGAGAGTTATCCTGGCAAAGTTTCTGAATTCTTTATTTAAACTTTGGTGTGTTTTTTAGACCGGCAAGCATGACGAGCTGATGGTGAAGCGGGGCCTGTACTTTGAGCTGGTGCGCCAGCAGGAGAGGCGCGACATCCTCGAAAAAGTGGATGCCGTGGAGGAGGCGGTGGCCGCCAAGGAGCAGCCGCAGACACCAGCGACAGCTGAAGCCCCGGCGACAACGACACTGGGCAGCGGCAGCAGCAGCAGCAGCAGGACGAACACCGCCCATGGCTGAGCAATCCTAGGCAAATTGATGATTCCCTCTAAACTAACTTGATTAGATTGTTTTTGTTTTCACCTATTTTTTTATTTTTTTCAACTGACCAAAAAAAACACTGGTACGAGACGCTAAGCATAAGTTTACAATAAAATAAACGCTGAAGACAGTATTGTTTTTGTTATAAAACGAAAGTATTTCATTGTCATCATCAAAACATTCCCTACATTTAATTAAATTTATCAATTTACAAATAAAAACTGATTTTTAAGGAAAATCCGTTAAAAAATTAAGCTCAAAAGCGCCCTCTAGCGTCATTCGGCGGCAACCTAAACCTGATCACTTTATGAAAATACCAACTCGTGAGTCGTGACTGCGACTATTTGAGATTTTTTAGGGGGAAAGCAAAATATTCATCTGGTAACACTGGCCCCAACGCTAGTTTCATTTTTGTTTTTTTAAACAAATGAATTTTTTGTTTATTGTTTGAGTTCGGTTTCGGCCCTTCGAGGTTTGTGCGTGGTTCATTATTTTCGGCATCTCGCATGGCGAGGATCGTGTGGCGGGAATCGTTCTTATTTTCCTGGAAAATCCAACAAATGTGCAATGTGCGTTAAGTCAACAGCAAATACAAACGAACAATTATGTAAGTGTGTGTGTGTGTGCGAGTGCGCGCTGTATTTGCTTTATTTTTATTGTACAACAGACCAGTTGTTGTTGTTGGAGCTGCTTTGGGCCATT
Source organism: Drosophila tani (assembly GCA_008042535.1). Lineage (NCBI taxonomy): Eukaryota > Metazoa > Arthropoda > Insecta > Diptera > Drosophilidae > Drosophila > Drosophila tani. Next base: position 27,735 of record VNJO01004149.1, on the reverse strand, counting down.
GCTAATGTCGTTGTTGTTCCTGTTCCCCCACTCACATTTTCGGACAGTGTGTTTGGTGCGCCTGTGTTTGTGTGTGTGTGTGTACGCTGTGCAGCACCTGTGCGCGTGTTCGTGTGCGTAAGTGCTGTGCCTCCGCACAGTGGGCTAACTTGCAGGTCTTTCCGCTTAAAAACTAAGCCAATTAGATGTGCTTAAACTAGGCTTATTTTATGCATTAATTGCTTTAATTAACAGCAATTGCCAGTCAGCTAAAGTAGTTACAGTTGATTAAGCGCCATAACTATCATAGTGATTAGTTAATTACCGTTATGTTGGCATAAAACACTTAATTAAAGACAACCATTATTTACGTATCCGGTGAAAACATTTTAAGAAGCTATAGCTGCCTGATCAACAGGTGAACTAATTAAGTGTTAACAGAACGTCTAATTTTCTTCTGCTTGCCCACTGTACTGGGGCCGGTAGTATGAGTGAGCGTGTGTTTTGATGGCGCATTCGTCATTGCCCAAGCTTTTACAGGGGCAGGAGCGAGATGGCAAGCACAACAACTACAGTTAGCGCAGCTGAACTGCAATTGCAGCCCCAAATGTTGATGTTGCTGTTGGGATGTTGTTGCTGCAACTCCGTATTCACGGTCAATGTTGCCGTAGTCGAGAGAAAACAATAGCGATGATCGCAGCAAGATGTGCAGGGAAATCCGCTCAATGCACTATGGAAAATGTTGTCTTTTTAACTAGTTAATATTAATATTAAGGGAAGTCTTACAAGTTAGGTTTTTTAATATATTTTATGGAATAAAACGCTAAAATTCCCAATTGGTTCTGGCCTTAAGCAGTTAAAACTTCTTCTAAATCAAGGAATCTTAGAGAATTTTTAGGAAAAGCCGCTCCTTAGAAGTCTTATAAATTCTATTTATGAATCATGATATATTTTATTAAATAAATCGCTAAAATTCCCAATTGGTTCTAGTTTAAAACGATTGAAAGCTAAGAATACTAAAATACTTCTCTCTTAAATTATGTATATTTTCAAATAATTAATTTTATTACTAAAGGAGTCTTATTAAATGATATTTTTAATATATTTTATTGAATAAAACCTAAAAAATCCCAATTGGTTCTAGCCTTAAACGATTGAAAGCTAAGAATACTAAAATAATTTTCTCTTTATTCATATATATTTTTAAATAATTAATATAATTACTGAAGAAAGTCTTATAACTTATATATTTAATATATTTCATCGAATAAAACCCAAAAATTCCCAATTGGTTATAGCTTTTCTAAAACACTAGATCTTAGCTGACTCTTAAAAGCCCTTTCTTAAATTGAGCTCCTGAGCTCAAGGCTTTTTGAAAGTTTATGCAAAAAGGTTTATCTGATAGTTTTGACCTTACTAGGAATACACCTATTAGTTCATATTTAATTCTTGCAATGAGACGCATTCTACCAAAGGTAGAGCTGACTCAGAATCGCAATCTTTATCGTGGCGATACAGTTTGTCAACTCGACTACCGACTTTTATATATAAATTAAATTGTTATTGCTTTGACAGAGTTACTGCAGCAGCTATTGATTTATTTATTTAATTATTATTGATTTAAGACAAGAAATCACCTATATCGACGCTAGAATTCCCAATTGACTCTAGCCTTAAACGTTACAGTAATCCCTTTGATATGCTGAGACTATTGGATAATGTGTATTGTGTTTGCTTGGTTTTTTCTTATTAGTTATTTACGAGAACCCCTTACTGCTCCACATTCCATGTCTATGATATATTTGCTATATTTAATGGCCACTCCGTCATTCGCTAATACCTTGCGCCGATCTATTTACCGCAGTGCTAACGTAATCGGGGCCGATTCCACCAAAAGCATTCCATGCATCATCAGCAGCGCCTTCGGGCGAATGGCGGACGCGCCAAAGGAGGAGGAGCAGCAGGACCAGGACCAGGAGCAGGAGCTGGAGCACCACTATGCGCCCACTGCCGCGGCCAGTTGCTGCCCCACCCGGAGGAGCCGATCGTAATGGCTCTGGGGCAGCAGTGGCACTGCGACTGCTTCCGCTGTTCCGTGTGCGAGGGCCACCTGCACAACTGGTACTTTGAGCGCGAGGGATTGCTCTACTGTCGCGAGGACTACTATGCCCGCTTCGGTGATGCCTGCCAGCAGTGCACGGCCGTCATAACGGGGCCCGTGATGGTGGCCGGTGAGCACAAGTTCCATCCGGAGTGCTTCTGCTGTGCCGCCTGCGGCTCCTTTATCGGCGAGGGCGAGTCGTATGCCCTGGTGGAGCGCTCAAAGCTCTACTGTGGCCAGTGCTATGGCAAGCGATCCTGCCAGCCGGCGGATGCCAAGGCGAGGATCACGACGGCCGGCAAGCCCATGCATTCCATACGGCTGGTGGAGATACCCAAGGACGCGACACCGGGCCTACGCGTCGATGGAGTGGCGCTGGACGATGGCTGTCCCACCGTTCGCATTACGGAGTAAGTGTTTAGTAGATTTCTTATTGATAACCCATCATCCTCCCCTGATTTACCTGCTTCATCTACTAATCCCGCTGGTGGCTCCACCTGCGCCTCCTCTCTCTGCATTCCTCCCAAAACATGCTGCAAAAATTACAAATAAAAATAAAAATAAATATGGAACAGCTTGTTCTGCAACTTCTTCTTCTGGCTGACCTCGGTGGCGGAGCAGTGTTGTGGTGCCTCCTATAGGTAACCCCGCAATTGGCACAAGAAACTTAATGCAACTTGCCCTAAGTCCCCCGATTAACCCCTGACCTCCTCCCACCCTTTCCTCGCAGGATCGATGTGAACCTGACGAACCTGCACATTGGCGACCGCATCCTGGAGGTGAACGGCACGCCCGTAAGTGACTCCTCGGTGGAGCAGATCGACAAGCTAATACGCAGCAACGAGAAGATGCTGCAGCTGACCGTGGAGCATGATCCGGTGCAGGTGTGCCGCTCCTGCAGCCAGGCGGACATCCAGCGGGCCTGTTCCGCCTCCACGTTGATCCTGCCGCTCAGCACATCCGCCTCCAGCGTGGAAGTTGGCGGCAGGGAGCGGCTGTACAAGGCGAATGGGGAACCAAATCAGGGCACCAAGGCCAGGAAGCTAAGGCAGGCCAGCAATGCCTCGACCACCATACCCGTGGCAGCGGCCGCCATGACCCAGCTGAAGGAGAAGGAGCGCTGCTCCAGCCTGTCCAAGCTGCTCGACGAACAGCACCAGGCGCAGCAGCATTCGGCGCATCCGCAACTCTACGATCTGTCGCGGACGCAGTCGTGTCGCGTCGTCCAGAAACCGCAGCGCATCTTCCGGGCCTCCGATCTGGTCATTGGCGAGAAGCTGGGCGAGGGCTTCTTCGGCAAGGTCTTCAAGGTGACCCACCGCCAGAGCGGCGAGGTGATGGTCCTCAAGGAACTGCATCGGGCCGACGAGGAGGCCCAGAAGAACTTCATCAAGGAGGTGGCCGTCCTGCGGCTGCTCGACCACCGCCATGTCCTCAAGTTCATCGGTGTGTTGTACAAGGAGAAGAAGCTGCACATGGTCACGGAGTATGTGGCGGGCGGGTGCCTCAAGGAGCTCATCCACGACTCCGCCCAGATCCTAAGCTGGCCGCAGCGCGTGTGCCTGGCCCGGGACATTGCCTGCGGCATGAGCTACCTCCACTCGATGAACATCATCCATCGCGACTTGAACTCCATGAACTGTCTGGTGCGCGAGGACCGTTCGGTTATAGTGGCGGACTTTGGCCTGGCACGCAGTGTGGATGCCCCACGACTCCCCGGAGGAATGCCTGCCTCCGCCAGCAGTGGCAATGGAACTCCCGGTGGTGGCTATGGTTCGGGCGCTGGAAGCGATGCGGCCATGTCGCCGGGGGGAACGCTGAGGCGCAGCAAGAGCAGGCAGCGCCGGCAGCGGTACACCGTGGTGGGGAATCCCTATTGGATGGCGCCCGAGATGATGAAGGGCCTCAAGTACGACGAGAAGGTGGACGTCTTCTCCTTTGGCATCATGCTGTGCGAGATCATTGGACGCGTGGAAGCGGACCCCGACTACATGCCCCGCAACTCGGACTTTAGCCTGAATCAGCAGGAGTTCCGCGAGAAGTTCTGCACCTCGTGCCCCGAGGCCTTTGTCAAGGTGGCCTTCGTGTGCTGCGACCTCAATCCGGATCTGCGTCCCTGCTTCGAGACGCTGCACATGTGGCTGCAGCGGCTGGGCGACCACCTGGCCGTGGAGCGCCTGCCGCCGGAGCGGCTGCTGCACGAGATCGAGAACTTCCAGGAGTGCTATGCCAGCTCCGAGGACGCCCTGTCGCCCACCACGCAGCGCAGTCTGGATAACCTTGATCAGTTGGTGAGTGCCGTGGATGCCGTGGGGGAAGCAGTGGAGGTAAGCAGGGAAAAGGAACAGGAAACGGAGAAGGAAACGGATACAGAGAAGGAGAACCTGGTGATTCGGCCGCAGGATATACCAAAATCCCCGCATCTTGGCAAGGATTTCTCGCCGAGCGGCGAGCGACTGAGGGATAGCATGCGGGCGCGTCGTCGCCAGCGTTTCCTGGGCGCCCAGGAGCAGCGGCGCACCCTCACCCCGGAAACAGAGTCCAAGGAGCGGGCCCTGAAGCAGGCCTTGCGCAAGTGCCGGCCCTTTGGCGAGCGGGGCTATCTGGTGGACCTGCGACCGGGCGCAGAGCTGCAGCTGCAGGATGTGCGGGACCTGAACACCTACTCCGATGTGGACTCCAGCTGCGACACAAGCTTGAACTACCTGGAGGTCAACAGTGTGCCAGCTGCAGCCCCACAGGAGGCGAAGGTGGAGGAGGAGAAGCCAGTGCCAGTGGCGGCAGTGGAGGAGACTGCACCACCGCACCGCCTGGCCATCGAAGACATGCGCAACCGCTTGCATCAGTGCCGCAGCATGTTCGAGCAGCTGGAGGAGGAGAGCAGGCGGAACCTCAGCCAGACGCAGAACTCCATGCGCAACTTCTTCAAGACGCCGCCGGTGGCCCTGAAGATGTTCCAGCGCCTGGAGCACGAGGCGGCCGCCCTGAATGGCGGCAACAACTGCCCGCCGCCGCCGCCGCCACGCACGCAGCGCATCAATCAGACGCCGATCTTTGGCCGTAGGAATCCGCCGGCGGCCAAGCTGCAGCAGGCCGAGTCGCTGGAGCATTTGGCCACCAGTACTGGCACTGGCAAGCAACTGGCCACGCCGGCGCCCAAAAGGAGCAAGGCCACCGTCACAAGCTTGCCGCCAGCAGGAGCCAGCCCGAGTAGTAGCCACCACCACCAGCCCACAAGTCAGCTCTTCCTACCGCCGCCTGCCCCCAGCAGCAGCAGCAGCACCGCCGCTCCCGAATGGCTGCCCAAGAAGCACAGGTTGACGCTGCCCTTTCCCCCGCCCTCCTCGCACTCGCCTCCACAGCGAGTCAGCACCAATCACCGCCTGCCTGCGAGCAGCAGCGGCAAGGGCAAACCGCTGAAGCCACCCAGTCGGACGGCCCATGGAATTCCCCCCGCCAGCAACAGCAACAGCAACAGCAGCGCCTCGCCCACCAGGAGCAGTAGGCCCGGATCGCCCAGCAAGCATCTGGCCCAGAGGCACACCGCTGCCACGGCCCAGCGACTGACCAATGGTAGGGATTGCCATAGAGCAGGGTTCAGGTTAGTCGAAATTAATCCCCCAAACCTTGCATCTTCCCCGCAGTGACCGGCGCCGCCCATCAGCAGCAGCAGCAGCAGCTGCAACAGCAATCCTCGAGGACCACCCGCCTGAACATCCTCAGTCCGGAGAAAGTGCATCGCCTGGGCGCCCGACTCACCGATCAGAAGCAGAAGCTGCGCGAAGAGGCAGCCGCCGGCGGTGGCGGAACGGCCTCGTCGGGATCCAGCAATGGCCATCGGTCGAGTGCAGTCGGAGGAGGAGGAGGAGCAGCAAGTGCGGCGACGGGCGAGAGGAGACGGAGAGCGGCCCCACCGCCGCCCGTGCGCACGCACTTTAACACGCGCTGCTAGCCGGCGGAACGGGTCGGTCCACTCAGGGAGCTCATGTAAGTTATCCGAAAAGGGAAACCATAACGAGCGTTCTCCTTAAATGTTTCATTGTTATGTGTTCGAATTAATCTTTTACAACCACTTTTAATCAGTGTAATGTATAAATACAAGTAGTCAAGAGTGTCACAAAATTCCAAAGAGATTTGAAAGGAGAAAACTTTAAAAGGCGTCTGAAAAATACGCTTCTTCTAAACTCATTTTGGAGTGAATTGATCAAAGGGCACTCCTGATTGCCAGCTTGTCCATTAGAGCAAATCGATGTTTTGCACTATCGATTTTTTCGATGTTTTGCACTATCGATTTTTTCGATGTTTTGCATTATCGATTTTTTCGATGTTTTGTACTATCGATTTTTTCGATGTTTTCCATTATCGATTTTTTCGATGTTTTGCACTATCGATTTTTTTCGATGTTTTGCACTATCGATTTTTTCGATGTTTTGCACTATCGATTTTTTCGATGTTTTGCACTATCGATTTTTTCGATGTTTTACATCGATACTATCGATGTTTCCTAAGCCATACAATTTCTGCTTATAAAAATTATATTATCGGCAGTTGAAGCCTTGATTAAAGCCATTTTCTCACTTAAAACGATTCCGGCTTTAAGGGATTCATTTCCATTCATGATCTAACCAAATATTTCCCTTCCAATATTCGAGAGAATATCGTCATGATTATTTCAAAGGCTTAAAATAGAGTCTAATCAGTCAGTTCTATATTTCTTTTAGAGATATTTCTTTTTTTAAAATGGCAACGCCTGAATACTCAAAGCATCGATAGTGCGAAAAACAATCGATGGTTTTCAAAAAAGGTTAAAAAAATCGATAATATTGATAGTGCTCCGATGTTTTGCCAGCACTGCTGTCCATTCGATGTAAAGTTACGCTGCTACCATAAATTACAATTATATAGATTGAACATTTCCACTGCTAAGCACATTGAAGATCGGTTAAGCGGCTTTAGAGTTTTGTACAAAAAATGTATTATAGACCTAATAATTATGCATTTTCCACACAGGCAGCCGGACAGCTCACTCTTCTAAACGCACACGAAGCATTCCCTTGCCTTAAGCCAGAAAAACAGAAAACATTCCAACCATAAATCGGAAACTCGCAATAACAAACAAAAAAAACAAACGAATAGCGAAAGAAAAGCGAATAATCGACACTTTTGGAATTGAAATGTGAAAGGAACATCGATAAATTACAAGAGAAAAGCTAAAAGATTCCAGAAACATATTCCAAAAAGAAAACGAAATCGAAAAGAGCAAAAGAGAGAGAGAGAGAAGGAGGCGATGCTCAACCAGCCCAACGAAAACTGTTATACCAGCTCTCTGTAAAGTGTTTATTTTTATTTTTCCCTTCATTTTTAACATTTGACACTAGGCCTAAGCTGATGATTACCGTTCTAACGAAGGTTAAGTGCCTGTTAAGCAAGTAGAATCCAACAAGTTGCAATATTTACCTAACAAATGGTATAAGCCAAGCGAATAATTATAGTTTTTAAGATTACAGGGTATTATGTAACAACAACTACTACTGTTCCGACTAACTACTAACCTAACGAACTCAACTAAACTGCTAAGCAATTACTTTTTAAACCCACTATTGTCTGACATAAGAATGCGAAGCGATAACGGTGCCGTCCATATATTACCCAATCATTATGGCCGACAGAACAATTGATTACGTGAGGGGGTAATATATAGACAGGCCCTCGAGACCGAGAGAGAGAGAGAGAAGAGAACATTGTGCCATGAAGCTGAGCGAAGAAAGGGAAATGAAGAATCTGATGAAGGAAAGGGAGAACCTTTTGGGGAAGGAACCCACCCACAAAATAAAAGACAAGAGACAAACGACAAAGAAACGAAAAGAACTTTTATTAGGAAAATTGTGGTTTACATATTTTTTGATATACACCATATATAATTATATACAGATATATATTCCGTAATTATAAAGATTAACGATAATCGTATTCCATGTTAGTGCTTAAATCTAATTTATTATTTATCGATTCTCCCATCCGCCCTCCTCCCCGTCCCCCATTCCACGAACAATAACTAACCATGTTAGGGAAAAAAACAACAATTTTTTGTATCGACGAGGAAAAGTCTAACTTGTAAAAAAAAGCGCAATAAAAGTAAATATAAATAAAATAATAAATAATTGTACGAACGTATTGCTCAAAGGCGATTTTAGTTTTAAGTGCCCAACACACACACACACACACAATGCTAACTGTTATACAAGACACGCACACGCTCAAGCCTAATACTGTTATACTGTTGAAACTGTACTTTATATATATGTATATGCATCCACTATACAGGATCGAATCGAAACGCTTTGCAATTAACAGCTTCTGAATGACACTTGAGCCCAGCCACTGTTATACGCGCTGTTATCCGTATGCCGCTATAACAGTGGCTTCGCCCAACTGATCTAGCATTTAATAATCTATTATATACACAATATACAACAAATATGTGCGATATTTTTATATGCAGTTAATAATGAAATATGTAATGTGTTGTATTTCGACTACCCAGCTTCCCATCTCTTTGATTTTAATCTAAAATCCTTTTTTTTTTTTTTGTTAATAAAAGTGAGAAAAGATTAAATAAATAAACAAACTGAATGCAAAACAACGAATTTTTCCAATTACTTAACTCGAGGGATTCTATTTGCGGAAAATAACGGATGGCGCCAAAAACGGTGTGAAAGTTACGGTTACGTTTTTGTTCACTTACGTAGTTTGATCACGTTCTTGTAAATTTGAGCGTGACCAGCTGGCGTGTTGAGGTAAATCCTCAATTTTTCCGACGATTTCCAGGGTGACCGTTCATCATATTTTAAATAGGTATTTTGTGCGCGTCGCTTTCAACAATATTCCCGACAATTGAATTGATTTAAATAAAAATAATGGAGACGCCGCGCCGCAAGCTGCGCGACCTGCATCTGGAGAACGTGCAGAACAGCAGCACGCCCATTCGCATCCCGCCGTCGCCGATGCTGAAGACGCTCCTGGGCCACGGGACAGGCGTCAGCGTTTACCGCCTGGACCGTTCGCCGCGCCAAGGCCAGATCCGCTCACCCTGGGCGGTTAAACGGATCACCCAGAATATGCGTATCAGGAAGGATCCGCTCTTCAACCAGCGGATCGTCTACGAAGCCGAGATTCTGCGGTAAGTCCATGTCAGCCGGCGCGGCGGTGGCCTATATTCCAGTCGGCACACAGGAAAGCGGTTGTCCGTTGGTATGCGTCCGCGTCCTGTGTGTGGGTGCCTGCGTGCCGTTATTGCGTTACTGTGTTGATGCTGCATGTGCGTGTGTCATAGGGTGCCTCGGTTTGTGGGTCAATCTTAAGTATTAGGGTGTTTCACAGAAAAGATGGTCCCTTTTAAAGATTTGAAATAAGAAACTTTAATCTGAAGGTTAGCTTTTAAGGCTTTTGACTTTCAAGTAATACATCTTGAATGGTTTAAAAAATATATGTATTATGTATATGTATTATATATTTCAATAGATAGGGTAAAATATAAGATGATTATATTTAAAAAAGCACACAAGGTGCCTAGTGTTTTTTTAATATGAAGTGGAGTTTAAATTAATAAATAATAAAGCAAAAATTTAGGATAAACGACCCACTAATAGTTGGGATTTTTAGCTTACTTAGTTTTAATGTTTTATATTGAAATGGAACCTGAAGATTCAGCCTAATGTGCATTCCCAGCGGGTGTTTTGTGCATCCAAGGATGGGCGGAGACATTGCCCCCGAAGTTTCCACTTTAGTGGACCCCTCCGAAGTCCCCCCTGAAACTCCTCTAATTGTTCACCTGGCACTTTAACCTTTTAGCAAGCTGCAGCATCCAAATATCGTGGGATTCCGTGGCGTGGTTACCACCGCCGAGGGCGTGGACACATTGGCCCTGGAATTATGCACCACATCGCTGGGCTCCATTCTCGAGGAGCGTCACGATGAGGATCTGGGACCGCTGCCGCCGAAGAACACCTTGAAAATGATCATGGACGTGGCCATGGCCCTGGATTTCCTGCACAACGAGGCGCGTCTGCTGCACGGAGACATCAAGTCCTTCAATGTTTTGGTCAAGGGCGAGTTCGAGATCTGCAAGCTCTGCGACTTTGGCGTATCTCTGCCGCTGGACGAGAATGGCGAGATAAATATGCACAAGAATCCCGAGCTGAACTATGTGGGTAAGTAGCGTTACGGGTAAACCTTAAGGAACAAGAACTTGCTCCTTTGTTTTTGTTATATTTATTTGGCTTATCTTAGGAACCAGCCTCTGGTCCGCTCCGGAGGTAATTGACGAGGTGGAGATTATTGACAGCAAGGTGGACATCTTTAGCTTTGGCCTGGTTATCTACGAAACCCTGGCCTTGGTGCCGCCACATACCCTAGAGCTGGACGCAGCGCTGGGCGAGGATCTGGAGAATTCCCATGACTTGGCCCCTGCTGACCCTGAGAAGCTGCAGCGCAAGCTGCTCAATTACTCGGACGAGGCTTCGGACGAGGCTGCTGCTGCTGCTGGAGTCCAAAATGAATGCAATGAGGAGAATGAGATGAGCGACGAAGATGAGGATGAGGGCGAGGAGGAGGAGGACATCCCTGACTTCTCATTGAACAATCTGCAATCGGCGTATGGCACACGCCCCCCACTGCCCGTTGCCTTTCAGCTCAGCGACGACTACAACTGCATCGTGGAGCTGTTCTATCTGTGCACGAATGCCCTCAGCGAGGATCGTCCGGCAGCCAAGACCATTTGGCAGTGCCTCGAGAATAACGCTGCGAACATGGCCGCAGCTGACTGATGAGTCAGAGAATCCTTCCCTCAGTTTTGTGTTTTAAGTATAACTCTTTCTTTCTTTCTTTTTTTTTTGACGAATAACCACATATGATTTTGTACATAATGCAATCGGACGGAGGCCACTTTTTCGCTTCAAATAGCATTAAGAATTCATGTAAAAAAGGGTTACAAGTGGTTGAGGTTATGACAATCGCCTTTAAAGCAGTGGTCCAATGCCAACATTGCATTTGTATGAGTGAACATTGAACACCCTATGGCTAGATATGAGAAGAAAAAAAGCTAAAATATATTGTAATATGGCAAAAAATAGCTATAACCTGAAAACTAGCTATTTAGCGCTAAAAAAGGCTAAATCTAGCCACACAAGTACAATTTGTCTGCACTGATTCTTCTGTTCTCTTTTGTGCATACTGTGCGTGAGAAAAATCCTATCCCCCGGGATATAGGGCCGTGCCGACCACTGCTTTAAAGCTATATAAAAAGGGAAAAACAATAATAATAAAGCCTGGCTCGTAGTTCCAGTTTAAATAGTATAAGCAATGAGCTTTGATTATCATAAATTAAGTATTGAAACAAACCACGAGGCCTTAATTTGTCCTGTTTGGAAATATGATTTCTTTCATGCGATATGGGGTAAGGTGTTTGTCCCCCCAATCTGGCCAGAAAAAAAAGGCAACTCGGTTACAAGGTTCACTTACGATTTATTAAAAAATAATAATACATACATCAAAATATATAAGTTGTTTTTTGTCGCTTTTGCGGTCTTTTTGCTTGCAAGGGGAATATTGGGGGAATGGGAATCGAGGATTCTTCGGGATACGTACGGGTTCGTGTTCGTTCTTGTTCGATAAGAGCTCAGGATGGGGATGTGGATGTGGATGTACATATAGTTTTCAGATTCGCTGCTGCCTCTAGTCTAGATCTTGCTATCTAGGTTAAGGATATACATACATAAACATATATTTTGTAGTGTTGTGTCTCGTAAATAGTGATAGCAAAGCAGCCAAGCAGTGTCTTTTTTGATTTGATTTGATTCTGACTAAAGCGTACACAGACTTCACAATTTTAGACCTACATACATGGATACGTGTTTAATATATAGATTGTATATTGTTGTATTTCTCTTGTATAATATTCTCTTGTATATATATATTTTATAAAAAGTATCGAAATTGCTCTCTTGAAGGCGAAGGCGCTGTTGGTGATTTCGTTTTTGTTTTGTTTTGTTAACTTTAACTCCCTTTCGTTTTCGTTATTCGTTATTCGTTATCTTTTGCTTTTTCTCTTTACAATTCTCTCCTCCTCTCCAAATACAGTTATTACAACAATCAACTTGAACGAGTATTGGACGATGTTACGACACAAAATAAAAAAAAAATATATATTATATATAATAAGATAATAAACAATTACAATATGAAGCTGGGATAAAAAGTACACCGAGTTTAATAGTCGTCTCTCACACACACACATGTAAAATATAGATTCAGGCTAAACGTACATAAAATGGAATGTTTTTGTTTTTTTGTTTTTGTTTTTGGTTATAAATTAGTCGTGCTTGAATGTATGATCTCTGTTGTTGTTGTTGTATTTGCAATTTGAATGAATAATTACTTCTCTCTCTCTCTTCTTCTTCTTCTTCTATTCTCTTCTTCTTCTTATATTCTCTTCTTCTTTTCTCTTCTTCTGCATTTGATGCTTGCTCCGTCTCTGCCACTCTGTCTCACTCTAATCTAAACGCAACAAGCAAGAATAATAATAACAAGACGTAAATCTTACAAATTTAAATACACACAAATATATAATAAAGAAAAAGGGATAAAAACAAGGAAGAGGCGACTGACGTGCAAATGATTGGCTGTGTGTTTGTTTGTGTTGCTTTGTGGGCGTTTTGAATTGTTTTTTCTTTGTGGAATGTATCAGGGGGGAAATAATCGAATCATCGAATATCGAATATCGAAATAATCGAATAGTCGAATCCTATAGCAGAAGCTCACTCACTGCAAAGCCAGACGAAATTCGGCCTTTAGGGGATATGAAATAGAAGGATATTGTCAATGCTCATTACCTCACAAAATGGCATGAGTTCTTGAGCTTCTTGAGCAGTCTAGTGCAGTGAGTAAACTACTTGATTAGCCCTTCCAATCCTTACTTTGCATAACTTTAGATAATTGACTCGAGAGCTCCTCTTTTTCGGTCTCTTTCTCGCCGCTTCTCTGCTGGTTTCTGATCTGATAAAGATGACGATGACGATGATGATGGCCACCAGCTAATCCTACAAGTGCAGCACTCCATCCTTGACATCGCTGGCCATTATCGTGGACGCATTGGAGGCTGCCTGCTGATGATGCGACGAGGGTGATGAGGATAACGCTTGCGCTTGCTGCTGGTGACTGTTGTGATTGCCGGCGCCGGCGGCGGCGGCGGTTGTGGATGTGGGACTCTCGTCGAGTGTCACCCCCGTAAGGTCAACGATATCGTCCTGATCATCGTGCTCGATCTCGTCGGAGGTGTTGGTATTATTGGTGTGATGCGATCCACTCGACAGCTGGCTGTTCCGCGAGAAGGAGCCACGATGCGTGGACGTCAGCGTGCGTTGATTGGCCGGCTTCACGGTGATGATTAGATTGGAGCTATTCGCCACCATCATGTCGGTCACCTGGTCGAGCGTCTTGCCAGCCACCTCGATGCCATTCACCTCGATTACCTCATCGTTTACGGCCAGCAGGCCGGTGCTCTCGGCCAGTCCGCCCGGCACCAGGCGCGATATAAAGATGCCCGGTTGCTTCTCCAGTCCGCTGGCCGTCACGCGTACGGATGTGCCATCCCTTATGTAGAATCCCAGCGGCTTGTCGCTGCCATGCTTCAGCAGGCGCACCCTCCGATGCGTTTCCGGCACAATGTCCACATCAATGATGGCCGACACCTGACGGAAGTCGTGCGGTATGGATATCGACGGCGCCTTGGTCTTGACGGGCGTGTGTCCCATCAGTATGCTGCCGATCAGATTGCGCGGCTTCATCGTCCCAAAGCCAGAGTACTCGTTCAGGTCATCTGCGGGGGAGAAGAATGTGGTTAAAGTTCCTTTAGAGGACTTCTTTTAGAGGACTCTCACCTTTCCGCTGGACTATGACCCGCAGCAGCGGACGTGCTGTCTTCAGGGCCCTGAGGAAGTTATCGTCGTTGTTGATCGGCAGCAGATCGTTGTCCCGCGGATCGATGTACAGGATGAGAAACTGTATGTTGGCCAGCTTGTGGAGCTGTTCGATGAGGGCCGCAAACTTGTCGAAGCTCTGCTCCGTCTCGTTCCGCTTGAAGCTCCACCGCCTGAATTCCGCATCGAACTAAGGGATAATTATATTATTTTAATTGTTTAAGCTGGTGATAAAGAATCTAATTCAAGGGGTTTTGTAATGTTAAAGGCCTAAAGTTTGAGGTCACATACCTAATCTTCTTAACTACTTTATTATCGGAGAATAAATGGATATATTTTGAAGCTTTTTGGCATTTCTATTCCATTTGTGAGCCTCTAAATTGATTTATGTTTTATATCCTATCTAAAAAACATAGTATTATTGACATAAATGCCCCATAGCTCACATATAAATCTACATTTTATTAGATAGCTCTTTAAGACCCAACATTCAGCTTGCAGCGAGCATAACTGGGTGTTTTCCCCTTCAGAATAATCAATCAAACTCTACAGGTAGTCGTCGGCTATTATGGATTGCATTTGAGCTTTGCCAAGGCTAAGGTTACTGTGCTGGCTGATATCTGATATCGAAGCCTCCAGTTTCACATCCCAGAAGCAGTTAATCCCTGGCTAAGTTAGTAATTCCAATTTCTATGCGCATGAATCAGCAGCTCAGGCGTCGTCGGAGAAAGAAAGGGGCGTGGATGGCGGCGCGTGGGATTCTCTGGCGGCGGAGTAGGACCCAGAGGAGACTCACCTTCGATTTCACCTCGATCAGAATCGTCTCTCCAGCGGCCGCCGTGGCAGAGGTTGTGTTTATCTTGTTCTTCGACATTTTTCCTTGCACTGCTCCACGCAATTTTCACACAACACAACACCCAGTTCAGTTTCTCTGGCCGAAAATCGAGCTGATCTTTCAGGATCGGACGATGCGAACCGAGCCCGTGGCGAACCGAAACGAACCGATGGCGGGGGCACCGAAATTAAAAGGCTGCGCTGCCAATAAATTAGAGTTAGAAATCTAAATTAAAACTAATTAAATAAAAGAAATGGATGGAGGTGGATGGTATTAAATCTCGTTCAGGCGAGTGTTGGTATTATTTATCGACACGGTATATATATATATTTTTATCGATATGGCAAAGTGCCAGTGCTAGTGTTCGACAATGCCAAATGTGTTGTTTCATTTTGTTGGTCAGCAATTACTTTCTGGCTAATTTGAACTTAATTAGTCTGCATCGAGTGGATTTAATTAATTTGTCGACATATAAACTCCAAAACAAGCCAATCAAAGCTGCTAACTGTCTATCGATATATCGATAGTGTCTGAGCAGCCCTGAACGACGCATTAGTGTAGAGACAGTTTGTTTGCTTAGGCCATGTGAACCTTGCAATGCGCTACAGCTGGAAAGATGTGAGAAATTAAGCTATACAAAGGGCTTAAATAACAAAAAGTCGCAGCTGGACCTACCATAATATAGTTGTTGCTAATTTCGCATATGTTTGCCCATTAAGTAAGGCTTGAAAGTCATAATTGGAACTGCATGAGCGAACGGACCCAAGCTATTCGTACACACCCTACATGTAGGGCATCGCTTGAGACGAGGGTTTCTGTAAATGGAAACTGTTTTTGTGTGTTGTTGTTGAGCGTGAAGTGTGCAAATGAATTGGGAATTTGTTTAAAAAACCCCCACAACAACAACAGCTACGGCGACCGAATCGATTTCAAAACAATAACAAATCTGCAAGCCAATTGCAAGTTGGTTGGAATCGGAAATCGGTATATCCCGTTACCCACCGCGGAGCGTGCGAAAACAGCAGAGGAAAACACAAACAACGGAGAGTGAGGAGAGGGAGGAGTGCTGAGGAGAAAGAGAGAAGAAGGTGGGAATAGGAAAAGCTAGGTAGCCAGCGGCTACTTTTCCGCACCAGCGAGCGACGCAGCTGGGAGCAAGAAGAGAGGCAAGCGTCCTCCAGCGTCCAAAACGCGCGCGGTGAAATTGCGACGACCGAGAGGCACTCGGGAGCTCAGCTGCAGGAATAAGCTGACGCGAAACCTTGAGACACAAACACAAGCGCACGCACGCACTCACGCACACACACAGGCGCAGGAGCAGCAGCAGCAGCAGCAGCAGGAAGTAGAAGTGGAAGTAGAAGTGGAAGTGGAATTGGAATTGGAACTGCAGGCACCATGAGTTCGGTAAAGTACACAAAATATGAACCCAGACTTTAAACAACAAACAGCATAAAGGCGGCGAAAGCTGTTTCCGGACTGCACTTAACCCAGTGCCAGGCAGCCATGGCTTAAGCTTGCCATTCGTGATACTCCCAAAACAACTCATAGGGAAAACGTGGGAAGAACCCTTCTCAAGTTCAAAGCTCTTATTCCAGCCCTGCAAAGGGGTTTTAAATTCTTTTGAGATCAGTGAAAAAATGTTGCAAAATCCTGAAAATATATTAAAATAATGATCATTCTTAATAGATACATATATTGAAATGTGTTTAGATTATGTTGTATATTAGCGTTATTTGTATCTATTTTATCTAGCAAAAACAAACTTAAAATCGTTCTATATCGCATATTAGGTTATCGACAGATTCTTCTAGAACCTTTCTTTCGGGGGAAGAAAGCTGCAAATATCAAGATATAACCTCGAAAAGGCATAATTTTAGGAGAAATATTCCCCTTATACATTTGTTTAACTTCTAAGGAATATTTTTTATTGCTAAAACCCAAAATTAATCTTTGATACAAATCATATTTACAGCAATACTCGAATGTGGAGAACCTGTCGCCGCAGACGATACGTCAGGTGATGCGGGAGCTGCAGGAGATGGAGACCACACCGCCAGAGGGCATCAAGGTGCTGATCAACGAGAGCGACGTGACGGATGTCCAAGCGCTGATCGATGGACCCGCTGGCACACCATACGCCGCCGGCGTTTTCCGGGTGAAGCTGACGCTGAACAAAGATTTCCCGCAGACGCCGCCGAAGGCGTACTTCCTCACCAAGATCTTCCATCCGAATGTGGCCGCCAACGGTGAGATTTGTGTGAACACACTAAAGAAGGACTGGAAGCCGGATCTGGGTATCAAGCACATACTGCTCACCATCAAATGCCTGCTGATTGTACCGAATCCGGAGTCGGCGCTAAACGAGGAGGCCGGCAAGATGCTGTTGGAGCGTTACGATGACTACTCGCAGCGGGCGCGCATGATGACGGAGATTCACGCCCAGGTAGGCGCTCTCTGCGTGAGGTCTATAAATTCTTGAAATATTCATTTCTAATTCATTTCTCATTCTCTGTAGCCGGCCAAGTGCGGGGCAGGCGCTGCTGGCGATGCCAAAGACGATGATGGACCCTCGACGAAGAAGCATGCGGGCCTGGATAAGAAGCTGCAGGACAAGAAGAAGGAGAAGTTGCTCAAGGAGAAAAAGCGCATGCTGAAGAGATTATGAGAGGCATAAGGTGGCGTTCCAGGGACTAGTTAATCAACCAGGAGCGGGATCGGCCAGGGCAGGAGCAGAAGCAGGAGCAGGAGCAGGAGCAGGAGCAGATGCGGTAGCAGGAAGCGAACGGATACGAAGGGGTGGATATATGCGAGCCACTGAACCACTGAACCACTGGAAGCAGGCGCGCTATGAAATTTTACACTGATCTGAACAAAAGAAAAACGAAAAATTAAGAAACAAAAAACGAGAGGGAGTCACCGATGATGTCCGGAAAAGAGCCCAGCATCTGGCATCGGAAACGGACATTAAAGCTAAGAGGGAATTCCGTTAGGCCGAGGAGAGAGGAAGGGAGGAAGGAACCACTCCAAAGAAATGTGCATCCAGTTACCATATATTTACGATTATTTAAACCCAACACACTTGGGGGGGGGGACAGACAGCACCTGTCTCCGGCTGGAGAAGCTAGCATGTAGAAACGAAAACAATTCAAACCAGAAACCAGAAACCAACCAAGAGAAATGGCAAACGCAAACCATCTCCCAAGTAATTTATGTAGTTCTCTCTTCTTCTAACACTCATGAGCTATATCCTAGCATAATTTATGTAACTAGATTATAGGAAACAAGGAGAACATTATCGCCTCATACATGCCACCAGCACCACCATCATCATCACCAAATCTCTCTCTTAAAAAGCATCACCAACTCACCTTAATTATCGTTCAACTAACGGGACTGTAAGATGGTCCCCTTTTTACTTCTGTGTCCTTTATTTTAAACTTGTATCCATTTAGTTATTAAAGTGCACATCCCCTTGATTTGTCCTGCGTAGGCTTAAGCTAACACACAAACAACTGGCAGCACACACACACACATCCAACAAATACATAAAATTATTAATTGAAAAGAAAAACTGTAAAGGAGATCGCTGGCACATTCTGTAGGGATTTAGGCTAAGTACTTGTAGCTGTAAAGAAACTCGATGCGGAATGGAACGGAACGGAACGGAGCGGAACGAAACGGAATGGCACGGTGATAAGTGCTTTCAACATATATCTCGATCCTTTCGTCCGCCAACGCCTGCTGCGCTCTCTCTCTCTCTCTCTCTCTCTGTCTCAGTCTCTTTTTCACTCCTTTCGTTCGAACATCCTTTACCACAGTCATTTAACACCAACACACACACACACACACTTAAGTCGAGGGCGGAGAGTAAAAAAAGCAATAAAAAGAATAAAATTCCAGAAAATGAAAGAAAAAACTAACTAGTTTGGAGATAGATGCTTGCAGGTTAAAAGTGCTTTTTAAATACTCGCTTCATGTGTAAGTAATTTTCGATCTACGCAAATAGCAATTCTCTTTAGGCTTTGCAAGGATTTTGGAATTTCCACCGGTTTTCAGATAGAGAAGGTACCTTGGAACGTTTGGAACCAGGTATGATATCAAAGTTTCTAAAACTAAGAGGAATAATATGTGATAAGGCTTATATATTTTACAAACTCTCTACATACATATTTGTTTAATGCGCCTCTAAGCGATGTAAGTACAGATGTTAATCAAATTTACTTTGTTGCCTGAGATTGGCTACTCTTATCAGCAATCTATAGCCAAGTTCGGCTTGTGAAAATTGCAAAAATGGGGAACCCCATGATTTTCAGGTTGTAGGTGCATGCATTCATATATCAAGACTACATATTATATGTATGTATACATTAATAAATATGAATTAATATAATGTTAATAGTTATAGTTTATAGTAAACGCTCGGAAATCTTAAGTGCTATAACACCGCAACCTCAATATAAACAAACATGCACAGAGGGAAAAAATCAAGAAAATTTGCCTTGAAACCAAGACAAAATAAGCTCCATTACTTTTAATTTGATTTCTATAGTTTATTGTTAGGTCTATGTGCTATATTCTATACTTTTTTATACCAGGAAGAATTAAGAAAAAAAACCTAAGCCTATGGAATTTACCCATTTTTTGTTGTGGTCTAAGTTTAAATTTAAATTCGATTATTTTAAAAGGAGGACTTTTCTGTTTTTAACTTTACTTTTTAGGCTAAAACTTATAGCATAATTACACACACGATATTTACCTCCGACATTTTCTAGACATTTTGAAGAGTTCGGTTCTTGACGTTATATCGATCTGTGTGTATACAATATATTTCGCTGAGTTTGTAGCGATTGCAGCTGATCCCTGGGCTTATCGCTTCCGTCGCCGGACTAGCGATTTCCGATTGCGATCTCTGCAGAATCAGCAGAATTGGAGGCTATATAAAGGGCTCCCCCTAGAGGGTAGTGATCAGTTAAAAAGTGAATTCAATCGCGATGCTGCCGTTACTCGCCGTGTTACTGGGAATCGCTCTCCTTGAAAAGCCTGTGGAAGTGATTGGAAAGTGTTCGATTACAACAGACAGTCCTTCGCCCGTGACTACTACAAATTTCGGTTCCAAGAATTTCATCGAAGATAAAACAAATGTATACGAAAATGAAGAAGGTGGAGAAATTCAGTTGTATTGTGGAAGCGGATTTTATTTCATAAAAAAGTTTGTTTATATATTTTCACTGTAATAATATCAAAGGTTATTTATTGAGTAGAATCTAGCTGGAAGACAAATATGAACCCAATTAAATTGTTAACATGTTTTTAGTAATAATGACGAAGAAGTCCATACAACACATGATACAAAAGCAACGCTGCGGTGCCAATATGGGTATTATTTTTATGAAAACATCCAATTGTTTAGAGCGGGAAAAGTCAACTGCCGACTAAACAGAGTTAATCAAATGTTTGAGAGCAATACAAGTTTGCCGAACTGCGGCAGAGACATGAGTCTCGTTTTGGGCTTCGATTTCGGTGAAATAGGATCCATAAAGAACGCCGCACTCTGCTATGATTTCCTGGGAGCTAAGCTGAAATATTTCAGCTACACGACGTTCCCATCAAAGAATCGAATTGTCGAGAAGGTAAGTGTATCCCGGATAGATAAACTTTTTACAATTTAACTGATTCTAAGGATTTTTTCGTTTGCAGACCCAAGTTGGCCAGCTTAATGAATTGGGACTAGACGTTAAAGCGACCTACTCCGAACATCTAATCAGAAGCATCAAGTGAGTTTTTTCAGCAATTGCCCATATATAAAGGTGTCAGATCTTATTCGATGCACTGACTTGTAAAAGGTACCCTCACCTGTATGATTGATGTATAATTTCTTAATAATTTATTGAGAAACTACTTAATTTAGTAAATTCGATTACTTTATTACTTTAAAAGGAACTATAATTAAATATAGGAACTATTTCGTGCGAATTCTTTATAATTGGGAATTTCTTTTCGTTTATGAGCAGCCAGCTTGACATAGACCGCTACATGTCGGCGGAATACCAGGTTCATTCGCTGTTTGTCAACAATGATGACTTCCAGTATGCCAGCCTGGCACAGGATCACGAACTGGTCGGCTATGAGGAAATGCTGAGCACCGTTTGGCTACGGGGTCTGCGCTCCGGCAACTGGGCTCACTGGCTATCGGCTCTCCGAGTGGCCAGCGATTCTGGCGCCCATTTCGATGTCCGAATTGGTGTCTCCGGAACGCTGGAGCTGCCGGTGCCCGCCGTGGGCCAAGCCAACGTCAGTCGCTCTCTGGTCATCAGGCTAAGGGACGGCAGCTCCCTGCCGGTGCCCGCTCACATCTGGGCTCATGTGCGCGCCCTGCAGTCCACTGGAGGAGACGACGTGGAGGAGTTCGTTATCATCGGTCACAATTCGCCATTCGTAAGCATACACTGGGAACAAAAATCGCTTTGAAAGGTTTAGAATCCGTGATTTTGTGTAACGTTGATCTTCATTCCCTACAGTTCCGCTGCTATAACTCGAGCTCCGTGTGCTCCTCGATGTGCGATCAGGTGTCCTGGTTGAGAGGCAGCGTGTTTGCCGCCTTCCATCAGTTCCCCGCCTACGGCCTAGTGCAGTGCTGCCGCGTGGAGGACGTGGCAAAGAAATTGGACAACTTCCCGGGAGCATTTGTGGAAGCGGCTGCCACAACCACGACCGCGGCGCCGGAGTATAAGAAAACCCTGAGCCAAATTTTGATGAACCCTAAATCGGAGTGAAATAATATTTGGAGTGCTACGAAAAAGAGATAAAATTGTTTTGAAAAATATGATAACTTGTTGACAAATCAAAGAGTAAGAAAACCATATCATACTATATATTTTAATTCGGAAAGATTTCCTGTGTTAGTTTTAATAAAATTAATAAATTTCCATATGGCATATTGAAAATAAAAACAAAATATTAATAATTTAATTTTTCGCAAGATATATAAAACCCAGGTACAACTATGTATATTATAACAGTTACTTTGGGATCTCTGCCCTAAAACTGTTATATTAAGTTTAAGCGTATAAGAACTCATGCTCTATTTAGTATTTATTATCGCCTGGTATCTGACACCACCGAACAGTAATTTTTTCCTACAAGTTTTCCCAATCGATATGTAAAAACCAGTTCCCGCCGGTATGTGTGTGTGTTCTTAAATATTTTAATTAAATCGCTGATATTTTCTCACCAGAAACTGGAGAAACCCTGGTACGGAGGTTTTTTGCCCTTAAATTACTCATATTACTGGGAATAAAATACCAGGCAAGCAGAAATGGCGGCTAGCAGACGCTGAACATTGAGTTCAACTTTATTATAGCACCTATCTTGGGATCTCTGTTGCCTTCAACTTTTATATTAAGTTTAAGCACTGAAGAGTCGTCCTCTATTTGGTATTTATGTTCGCCTGGTACCTAACACCCCCAAACTGCATATTTTTCCTGAGTTATGAAGCGATAAGCGACATGCGATTTTGAAAAAGCCAGTGCATACTTTTAGGGTCACTTATTAAATAATTGTGCAGAGGTGGCGCCACTGAGTAATGTCAAGTCGGTTGGCGCCACAATTCCAATAAGAATGTATTTTGACGTGTCGCCATCTAACGTATTTTCTTAGCATCTCTATGGAAGTTTAACAAACAACCGCAGAGGTGGCGCCACTGAGAAATGTCAAGTCGGTGTAAAAATGAGAAAAGTGAAGAAATATTCTAATAAAAGGCAATGATTACATTATAAAATGTTACATATATTGGCTTAATATTCAGTATTCTTAATTTTCATTATTTTCATATGTATAGAAAATATGAAATAAAATAAATATAAAGATAGTTAGCTTTGAGTTTATAAAAAATGTAAGATTATGCAATAAAGTGATAATTAAAATAAAATCAGCAACAAAAATTAGTTAATATATACGTATATTAACGAAGGTTACTTAAAATCTTGAAATAATAATAATATCTCTGGTGATTCCTTCCAGAGGTTACACTTACAACGTAAAAGCGATCCATCACGATCCGAAACGCTTGGCTGTGGCTGCCCCTACATTTATCATTAACAAAACACTTGTTGCGATGATAAAAAGTGGGAAATGAAATATAAATGCGTTTCAGCTAAAGTGACAGCGTTGAACACACAATTAACCATGCTAATTCCCCGCCAATATTCACTCGAAGGGGGAATCGGAATGGGAATGGGAATGGGTACCGGGAGAGGGTTCTGGCTTGGGTTATGTTGTGATCCGTGTAAATTACAACTAACACTATAAATTGTTTGCATCTAGCGGCGGCCTTACATTTTATTTTGCATTTAACATTAGCTTAATGCCATCATAAATTTTGTGCTCGCATCGAAATGGCAATAAATACATTAGCGAACGCAGGGCGAGGGCGGCTCATTGAATTTCAAAATGATGCTAAAGTGAGAAAAGCTTTCAATTGAATTTAATGCGAAAAGTTGATATGCAAATGGGTTCGGATCGCTGATCGGTGATCGGTGTGCGATGTTGTTTACTTTATTTATTATTTATTTATTTATCTATCCATCTATTTGGCTGAAGCGACAGCCGCTTCGCCGGTTGCCGGTCGTCGGTCGCCGTTTGCCGGGTTATATATTTAATCATTAATAAATGGGAACATTTAGCGGCCCACAGTTCAGTTTATTCAGTTTATCGAATTCGAATTTATCTCGCAGACCGTCCGACCGACCGACCGACCTCTTCCAACCCGCAATTAAATGCACATTAATCATTCACCTTCGCAGGAGCAGTCGACATGTGTTTGCCCATCGGCATTTCAAATATACGAGTACGTAGGTACACATGTCCCCCCCGATCCAAGTCCCAGTCCGACGCCGACGCCTCATCATGCCCAGATCCATTGGCTATCTCTCCGTTTCCATTTCCATTTTCATTTCCATTTACACGATGACAATCCGAGTGACATGCGTCATTATTCCGCGATGAAAAATCCAAAGGGATTGTGTATTAACCTAACTTGCCACCGACTATGGGATACCCGATGCTCTGTAAAAAATGTGTTGCCTACCCAAAGGGTGCATGATTAGTTAAATTGAATTGGAATTTCTGTAAGAGTCTTAGTCTTGATTTTATTTTATATTATATTTATAATATTTTTAAGAAAAATTATACATGATATTAAAGTTGATCCTGTAAGCATTAATTGAGTACTAACTATGGCATAGTGTAGCCTTTTTAGTAAAATTTTGTAAAAGTAGGATTATGTAAATATCAGTTTTCGCATTTATGTTCCAATTCCGCTGTGTCAATTTGAGATAAGATAAGGCATTAGGAAAATTAGGATTAAGCAAAACAAAGAGTACGGGCACACTACGATTTGGAAAACGAAATAAAGCACATTGAAAAAGTTAAAGCAAGAAAATAAATCAAAGAAATAAAGAAGAATCAATATAAAAACTACGATAACCATCCCAAAAAATATTATTACTCTATTAAGAGACTCTTAATAATATCCTTTAAGAACTTAACTTAGTTTATATATTTTCAACAATTATTTTAGTTATTTATCTCTTTAGCTTTTATAGTAAATAATAATAATAATAATTAATAATTAATTTTCAACTCACAAGTAATTTAGGCACCCAAAAACTTGGCAATACATATATTCTCTGCACGTTTTGCACAAATTGAATATACTCTGGCTTATCTGCGAGTAGCGGGTACTACCAGCGGCCACCAGCGGGTTAAGGGGGTCAAGACAGTCGCATAAGCATTTTCAGCTATTAATTCAATCGAACGAACCAGTTAGCAAGTTACCAAGCTTCAGTCTCTCGGCCGCTCAGCGATCTGATTAAGTCGGGGCGAACTCTGATGGCTTAATTATCTACTTAACATACTTAAGAATATTAACTTAACTGTTAGCGGTGAATTACAATTATAGATTTAATAATCAACGCAGGGAAAATCATTTTATAATTGAATCATTTTATAACTAAGCTTCTTAGAGTCTTTAAGGAGTTAATTATTTTTGTTATTTTTTCCACAAGCTAAACTATGGTAACTTCAGGTTTATAAACACATATTAATTCCTTCTTATATATCTGCTGATCCTAAACATTATTTGGGACCTTTTTTTAAGCTGTTCATTGGCATGAGTGCAATTTTCTCCTGAATTCCACAAACACAAGCCTCCCCCATTCGGGCTTTTCTACTCATACATGGCATATTTTTTGTCAGCATTTTGTATACATTTTATAATATTTATATTCCCTTGCTGCGGCTGCTGCTGCTGCTGCTGTTACAGTGGGGCAACAAAATGTGCAACTCAGCGTCGATTTTCTGTTGACTTGCCACCGTTTTCCCCGGCTCCGCCCGCCCTGGCTGGTTGTTTGATTAAATTGTTTCAATTGTAAACGTTGCTCGCAATTTGTCAAGTCCAAGTGGCGTGTTTGTGTTGCCGTTGTTATTTTTTTCGTATTTGTTTTCTTTTTTTTTTTGTAGTAGTTTTTTGTATGTGGCGCGTGGCGCGAATTCGAATTAAGAAAACAAAAAATGCAAGAGTGGAGCGAAAAAAAGTGTAAAGACTGCACGATACCCAGCTGTAAAAAAAATATATTTTAATAAATATAATATAATTAATATATAATAATATAATTAATATATAACAATATAATTTTAATATTATGTAGATTTTAGCCTGAACCTCAATTGAAATATTTTTGATATACCAGTTTGACGCTGAATTCGTATTTGGGAATTTTAAGTGCAAAGTTGGTAGGCATTGCAGGGGCATTGCCGCTTTTATTAGTATATTTAAATATATGGTTAAGCCCAAATGATTAGGCATTTCTCTGGATAATCCTTTAAGAATTATAATAGTTAAGATATAAAAAATATATACAAAAATCCACAGTAGTCCCCAAGTCGAATACTACTCAAAAAGGTAGCTGGCCATCGGTATTTGGTGGCAAAACAAACAACAGACTCAAATTGCCAATTTTTGTACACTTTGTGCTCCTTTTCAAAACTAATCACGACTAATGAAAGACAACAACGGCAAGTAGCTGACTGCGGCTTGGCTTTTTGGGGTCGGCCACGCCCACCAAGCACACACAAACTTACCTATATATCTCTCTATATATATTTGTATGTGTTGATAGAGTAAAGCCGCACATTCGCCCCCACATCTGGTGATTGACAGAGCGCCTGGGCACGGCCCAAACAATCGAAGCCGCTTCAATCTGGACCCACGACATAGTCGCAGCTAGCCTCGGCCACGTTGGAGCAGATCGAGGGGGATCGGGGTGGAGTGGAGTGGAGCCCCCACTGTCCTCGTTTGGTCAACTGCGCTGGCCATAATTTAACCAAATGTCGTGCCAGCGACAATGACGTCGATCACGCTCCGGTTTCTGGCTCCGATTCGATACGATCCAATCCAAGCCCCTTTTCCATTTGCTAAGTCTGTCACTTCGATATCCCCAAGCATTTTCGCCGAAATTCCCTCCGCCACATCAAGAAGAAAACCGCAAGGAGTCTGGGACAGGGATGCCACAGAAATCGCTCAGAAAAATGCATACTATACCTGGAAAATAAATCGAAAAAAAACCTTATTCAAATCAACATAATAAAGCACATAAGGAAGGGGAATTAAACAACTAGATAATGTTCTTATTTATTATATTTTTTTAGCAGTTAGCATTTATTTAGTTAATTAATCTGCATATTGACTTTAGAAATTTTAAAAAGAATACATTCTTTGACATTTTTAATTATATTACTCTTAACAAATTACAAAAGCATTCCAATTTTTTGTTTTATTTTTTTAAATGTAAAGATTTTAATCCTTAAAATTATTTATTTTGAGGCCATAAGGTATGCCTTAATATGTAAAGGTAAATTAATACAAAAAATATATCACAATTTAGTTCTGAAGTTTGGCTTATATTATTGGTTTATATTATTTTGAAGATATTTACCTAATAACGAGAAAGAAAGCTAACTTCGGTAAACCGAAGTTGGTATACCCTTGCAGTCTCCAATTGGATCATTGAAAATCGAACCATTTTAGTAATGTTAAAAAAGCATCGAATTTTGTAAATTTTACATTTTACATGTAGAATTTTACATTTTCGTATAAATCGACCGATCGCTTCTATGGCAGCGATCTTAATGAAATTAAAACCGTAATTCTAGAACCATAAAAAACTGCTATATCTCAAAATTGGTTAAAATACGTTGAAAAACAGAGAAGTTACAATTTTTTTTACATTAATTTCGCCATCATTCCTATGGCAGCTATAAGATATAGTAGTCCGATTTCGGTCGTTCCGACATATATACTGCGTGCTAAAGAAATAGGACTATGCTGAAAATTTCAGCTCGATGGCTCAAAAACTGAGAGACTAGTTTGCGTAGAAACCGACAGACGGACAGACGGACAGACAGACGGACAGACAGACGGACAGACAGACAGACGGACATGGTTAGATCGACTCGGCTGGTGATGCTGATCAAGAATATGTATACTTTATGGGGTCGGAGATGCCTCCTTCACTGCGTTGCAAACATCTGGTCAAAATTATAATACCCTCTGCAAGGGTATAAAAAGCCTCTTAAGTAATTTATAAACCTTCCAGAAAGAGAGAAAGAGTGTCAGTGTTATTTTCTTTTGATTTTTTCTTTAAATTTGCCTTAATTTCACTTCGGAAAGCTTTTCTATGATAGTTTTTATCTAGCTAACAAATCTGCATACTTAGTTAAAAAAAAAATTTTGGTCAATTTTTGACAATTTTAATGATGTAACCCCTTATGAAATTTTGAAAAATCGG
>VNJO01004145.1:0-11263 GCA_008042535.1 Drosophila tani | reverse complement strand
ACGCTGTACAATGCCCAGCAGCTGACCAAACAAATCGAGGGCCTTAGCAGCCAGCAGCGTCTACTGCAGGCTGAGCGGGAGACCTTTCGGCAGCGCAACGAGCGGGTACGCCAGCGTCTGGAAGCGCTGCGTGAGCAACGCGAGGAACTGCAACAGGAATTGCATACTCGGCGACATCGACTGGAGCAGGAGTGCCTGGAGCTACGCACTATGGCCCCCCAGCACTTGGCGCAGCGCGATCAAAGGCGTCAGATAGTGCGACAGGTGGAACGTCGCATGTCCACGCTGGTGCTGGAGCTGCAGGAGATCTACAATATTCAGAACGTGGGCGGCCAGCAGCTCAGCATTTGCGGCATCGCCTTCCCCCACATGGAGCAATATACGAGTGAGTCGCGTCAGGCAGCTAATGCCCAGTTGTTGGAGAATGTCTCGCCGCTGGCGGTGAGTGCGGCCCTGGGCTACATAGCACATATGGTACAGATGCTGTCCATCATCATGGACCGGCCGTTGCGAAACCGCATACTGTATGAACCGTCGAGGGCACGTATTATGGATGACATCAAGGAGCTGACCTACACTACCAGGGAGTAAGTGCAACGTAATCCTGGATTTTAGGGCTGTCTTCATTGCTTTTGTTTCCTCCTCAGATTTCCCCTGTACACGCGCTCTATACTTCCATCACAACAGACAAAGTATGCCATTTACTTGCTGCGCCAGAACGTCTCCCAGCTCTGCTTTGACATCACCGGTCACTGCGATCTACGGAACACCTTTGGCAATCTGCTGGAGCTATTCAACACCCTTCGCTACATAGAACGCACGCAGCGGGATGATGGCGATCAGCGGGATGGCGGGGAAGGAGGAGGAGGAGCTAGGCTGGCAAATGGATTGACGGCGCCTCCGCCGCACTTGTCGCAGTCGCACTCGTCGGTGGACATGAATCATGTGCCACTGCCGACCAGCGCCAATTCGGCGAAGGATGCTCTGCTTCAGCACCTGTTGCCACCAGGCGTGAGTCAAGCTTTGGCCATCGAAGGATATGCTTCAACACAGCGGTGAGTTTCGAGCTTTCTATAAACTATTATGCACAGTAATACCCCTTTTGTATTTCTGTATTTAATAACCATTAATATTCTCATACCTTTTGCAGTATCTGCCGCTCGGTGGGCTCCTATTCTGATGGCGAAGATGATTATCGGCCTCGGCTGGAGCACAACTATTCCAACTCGGACTCCAACATAGCCCTTCAGTCGGAGCGTAGCTGAACAGCGATATATTATGCAATATATTTCAGGCGTTTAATTCAAATTTAAAAAGAAGAAAAACGCAGAAGCCTGCAGTTGTTGTAGTTTTCGGTTTATAATGAATGTATTAGTTGAAGAAAAATTTGTGTGTACTTTTAAATTAATCAAAGTTCAACGGCAATGCACATGTTGGCATAATTGCGTTCCAGTCGAAGAACGCGATTATTTATGTGCATATTATTTTTAGTTGTTTAAGAGATCTCTGTGTAAATTCCCTTTTATTATTGTTTGTTTGCTAATGTAAGCTACGAATAAACATTTTATACACACCAAATAAGGTTCCTGCTAGTAGTTTTCGAGTCTAGCGTTTTTGTTCAGTTAATATAAGCTAATAAAATTAGTTTTGAGTGTGAGTGGAGTTTAATAATTTTCAAATGTAGATTTGCCGCCAGTTAGTGTTGAAAAGTGCGTAAAGCAATTGTTGCCAAAGGCTGTGGCTGCATGGGCGTAGATTAAAACACTTTTGGGGGGTCGCTAAGTAACTAAGCCTATTGGTAAACTCTTCTAATATTGCTAACATAAATTTTTTTTAAGTTTACTTTTAAAACTATGCGAATTATGTCATTAAACCACTTCAACGGAAATGCTAAACGTGTTGACCACGAACCAGCTAGTGCTGCACAACGCGGAATGTTAACAACAGAGCTCTGTTACGCCAGCTGATTCCAGTTTGGCCAAAATTATTTCGCTGGCACCTCGACCGTCCCGGTTATTTGAACTATTTACCAAACTATCCTAGCTAATAATAAATAACTAACGGCCTGGAACTCACGGAGTAGAGTAGAGGAAAAAAGTGTGCAGTAGGTGTCGCTCGGGATTGGCCAATATCGACAAGCTGATGAAATGAGCACCTCGGTGTGTGCGTGTGTATTGCCCGATGCGCGAGTGTGAGTGCCAACGGCCCGGGACTCTTGGCCCCGTATTTATTATTCTTTATTTCTGTCAATTAAAACGCCGATCGCACAGTGAGTTTATGATGAATTGTGGCCGACAACTGTTTCGACCGATAAGCGCCAGATCGTCGGAGTTCCGTCGCGGGGAATGCCTGTGATTTACCCATGTTTACCTCTCAAACAAAAGACTCAGGTGCGATAAGAGTAGCCAAAGACTTTCCCGAACTACACCCCCGTCAGTTTATCTTAATTTGCTCAATGGAAACGTGGCATTGGAGTTAGGGTACAAGAGTGCAGCGCTTACTCTATATCGCTCACCTACTTATGAACTCCGACCACTTCGACGGCGAAGACTGAAACTGCATTTACCAGTGGGGGCAAGTTCACCAAGTTCCGATAAGTTCCCCAAAGTGAGGCAGGCGCCAAAAACAAACAACCTGTGACTGCTCTCCCCAGCTCTCTCTTAGCTTAAGCTGCCCACGCACACGCTCTCTTTGCTCGCTCTCTTTCCTACGATGGCCGACAGCAATGTGCCGCTACGTGACTTCGACGAAGAGAGCGATACGGACTCGGAGACGGAATTGCTCATACGCAGAGACGTCCCAACTAGCAGCAGCGGCAGCGGCAACAACAAGGCCAGAAGCAGACGCCGCAAAAGCTCGACGGGCTATAGCGGCGCTGACGTCGACGCCGGCGCTGGCAGCTCTGCCGCCGGCAGCTTTCTGGGCAATCTCTTTGGCCATAGTCTCGGCTCTGCCGCCGGCCAGATACGTTATAGAAATGAGCGGAGTCGCGAGCGCGCCAAAAACTCAAACAGCGGTCACAGCAGCAGCAGCGTTTCGAAACTGGCGCAATTAACGCACACGTCATCGGGGGCGGGCAGTGGGAGTGGGAGTGGCAGCGGAGCCGGTGTCGGCATCGGCGGAGCCACAGCCGGAGATAGTGCATCGACGCCGGGAGCAGCAGCAGGCGATCTCACCAATGGCGCCGTCGTCGATCCGGAGAGCGGCTCATCCACGGTCTTCTACCAGCACAATCGGCGGAAGAGCAAGAGCCGCAGCATTGGCAACGTTTGCAAAGTCTGTCTGTGCAGGTGAGTTTCCACGTTCCCGTTCGTCAACGCTGCGTATGCGCAATATTTTCATTTCGCTGTTGCAATTCTGGCGGGGAGTTAAGCCACCGTAAATAGATAAAAGATACATGCATGGCATATGCATATATACATATGTATACGTTCAGCTAAAATCGAGCGATATCTTCTGCATTTTCTGCAATAATTGTTTTAGGTAGAATTTCAAATAGAACTTGATTTCAAACTTTTGTAATTATTCTTTTAAATTATTCCAATTAGGCAAACAAGTTTGTAAGTCCGTGTACGGGGACTTCAAGCTAATCAAAGACAGAGAAGCTCAAAAAAATATATATCGTAATTTAATATTTACAGAAAAAGTTATTGTAGAGTATTTTTATTTCATTTATTTAATGAAGCAAGCTTAAATGACGTGACGACGTGATATAAACAGTATTGACTCTATGTACGATAATAAACATTGCGAGGCTTACAATAGCACGATTTGTAGTTGCAGGAAATTCGGGAAAAAAATTTGTTTTCTTTAAGAACGAAATGCGAAACAGGTGTTTAAACATTTTTGCTGACCTCACATTTAATCAAAACTACAGAACCTTGTGCACCAAGTAAAATTATTACTACCATTAAATGTTTTAAATGCCAAAAATGTACATTAAAATGGCAAGTCCCCAGAAATTCTTAAATAATTGTTCTTATATTATTTAATTCAAATTCAGCGAAACAAAAGGCACTATATAGAAACTTTTCATTAATTTTTCTAAAAATAGTTCTTTAATATCACCGAGAGGCCAATTGTACCACAAAAATACGCTGACCTTACTGCTAGACACCGTGCTATCAATTTCACAATACAGACAATAAAGAACGGTGTTGCCGAGACACGAAAACAAGCATTTAGGTAACTTTCCAAATTGCACGAAGACCGCAAATTACCAAAACCAGCTATTTTAGAATCATTTATATACTTTTCGAATGCAGGCTATGAGTATAATGTGTATAAAAAGAATTCACATCGAACAAGTTGTTAAATTCTGCCACTGGCCTTTGTTTATTATTCCTTGGTCTGAGAATATTCGTTGTGCGCGGCATTTTTTGAGAGATTTCTCCAAGTGTTTCCAGATTTAAGCCAAATTTATTTCCCAGAAATTGTATTATTCAATTCCTTTGCAGTTTTACGAAATACATTTCCAAGAAAATAGTTTTGCCTAGCTGTGGTGTTTTGAAACGCTTGTGGAGACATATGTGCCACCCATGACATATATACATATATATGCCTACAGTGCATGCATCTGTATATATAGCGATCCCGAGATATATTTTTAATTTACCTAATTAGAGAGGGAAACGCGAGAGAACTTTTGAAAAAGGCCCCGCATGTGAACAAACACGAAACAAACAAGCACACACGACTGTAAGTGGATTGGAGAGGCAAAATTTAAAACATTTCTGTTTCTGCGACGAACTGCAAATCGATAAACGTGACGACGGGGCCGCCAGACGTGTTCCAGGGGAGAGAAATTTCAAGAAATAGGAATAATAACCAAAACAAAGCTATAAATAGTGGCCCAAGACACAACCACGACGGGTGACAAAGCGTTAAAGTAAACGGAAAACGTTTCGCCACACTTCTTACACAAACAAACATACACGGCGTTTTTTTCTGTAGGACTCTAATTGTTGCAAACTTTCCCCAAAATAACCCCTCCTCCACCTAGGTTACCTAGGCATTTTAATCAATTTTCGTGCGATTTAGAGCCCGAGTTGCGGGCGACCACCAATAAACAAACAGTGAAGACATCGAGTAATGCTAAAAAAAATTCCAAAACAAAACCAGTTTTGGACTGCTCCTCAGCTGGTCTAGATACAGATAGTGGTTTTCAAGGTTTCTAAAAAATCAAACGGGTTGCACAGAAGTGGCTTAAGGGTTTTCGTCGGCCAGTCGCTGGTTTTCGTTATTTGTGTCGAAAATGCAAAGTTTCGCTGGTGCTTGACGCTTTACGGGAAATTTTAAGCGAAGCAATGCATCATCGATTTGTTTGCTCAAAAAAAAAAACCATTTGAAATCCAAAATAAACACTCATACTCATTACTCATTACTCTAAACACGAATTGTTATCTAATATTTTAACAAGTGCCTGTTCAACTCCACTTAAGGGCTTTTATCGCCCACCGTCCTCGACGGATTCATTTTATCTTTACATTTTCGGAAGACGTTTTGGATTTTTGAAGGTTTTGTTACTTTAGCTAGGCGTTAGGCTGCCTGTAAATTGTTTGGGGTTTTTGTTTCATTATCGGGGCTCCACTCCGATTTCCGTTTCTGTTATATGAGGCACAAAGATTTCGACAGCCCGATTAGAATTGCAAAGTGAGGCGCCATGCGGCACATTGTGGTGCTGTGATGATTGTGGTGGTCGCTGCTGCCAGGGCCCAGTGTTGTGGAACCAACTGAGCATTTATACTTTCCTATTCCACCTCAAAGTATTGTGGGTGTGAGTATGTGCATTGGCTTATACACAAAATATAAATATTCCACTATTTCGCAAGGTTTTACCTAAGCCAAAAAATAAAAGTTTGTGGCACTTGTCAGACGTAAAAGCCGTCGAGGGGTTGCATCTGTCTTTCTTTTAATGTATTTGCGTTCATTATAATAATGTATTTTCTGCCCTTATCTTTAATCAACTTCATTTCCCACATCAGTTGAGAAAAGAAAATTCTTTAAGTTCTTGCTCAATTAAAAATAACTGAATAATTTAGAGAAGCCTTCATAAATACCGCAAAATTTTTTTCTTTTACAAATAAGTTTTTAAAATGTTAATTTTTATTTTATTACAAAAAAAACATTAACAACCATTAATTATAACGCCATAAATACCTACAACTCCGACCGTTATGAAATTGTATGAGAGTATTCTCGGAAAACACATTTTAAAATATATCAATTAAAAAGCTACATAAAAACGATTTGTGTGTAATCTTGGCACATAGTCGAGTCTTGATTTATAAGTTATACATATTTTTCCTATAACAGCTATATAAGATATAGCCGCCCAAACTGGCCCGTCCCAAAAGAAAGCTAACAGGAATGTTTCATTCAGATGGCTCAAAAGCTGAGAGACTTGCATAGTAACGGACAGACAGATTGACAGGTGACATGGATGCTGACTTAGAATATGTACTTTATGGGATTGGAAATGCTTCCATTACTGCGTTGCGAACTTCTGGCCAAAATTATAATACCTTGCAAAGGGTATACAAATAAATCAATAAAATA
Source organism: Drosophila tani (assembly GCA_008042535.1). NCBI lineage: Eukaryota > Metazoa > Arthropoda > Insecta > Diptera > Drosophilidae > Drosophila > Drosophila tani. The sequence goes on along the minus strand of VNJO01004145.1, from coordinate 4,705 downwards.
TACCTATAGCCCATTAAATTTAAATTTTATTTCAACACTAAAGACATCGATCTCATAATTTTTTAAGTCGGTTTTTATTTTTCTGTAGAGTCGAAACGTAATACTTAAAGTGACTAGCGCAATAATAATAAGTGTAAACTTGCAGCGCTGGGCTAAAAAATAAAAATAATCTATAAACTATGATACATACTTTAAAGGACTCGTTAATGTTTAAGTTTATAAAATGCAATAATTTTACAGCTCGAATAAATAAACTAGAGAGATAAATAAATGTATATGAAAGAGGAAGCATAATTAAAAAGGCAGTTTAAGACTAGAAAAAGGGAGACTGAAGCACTCCAATATCGGATCGGATATCGGAATATCGCTTAATTATTATTATAGTTTATCAGTTTCTTTCGGTAATATCAATTGTTATTGTTCTATTAGTGAGAAAACATGCCTTGCTTGAAATTTTATAAGAAAACTCTGAGGGTCACAGTTTTTACTACTTAAGGAAAATGAATACTGCTCAAATTAGCTCATTACGGGTCACGTAACTAAAATCGAGCTTATGAATATTGCAATTGTCGGCAGACTTTTCACTTTGCCGCATGCAAATTGGACCGCGCCACGTCGTCGAGAGTTCTCCTCCGAGCGCCACAAGCTGTCAATGGCAACGCCTAATGCTATTATTTTCTAGTCGCCGTTAGCTGGTTATCTGGTTGTTATTGTTGCGCCCATAAGCGAATTCAAACGGCTGGGAAAAGCAAAAGCGACCAGGTGGGGAGAGCTGTGGAAGCGGACGACAACGATTGACGCCCGCAACTTGGCCTGGCTGGCATTGTTTTCCCACCCACCGGCAATGTGGGTTAATAACCAAAAGCCAGAAGGTAGCTTCAGTCACTATCGGCTCTTTTTCTATTCCCGGTTACCCTCAAAGGGGCATATTGTGGATGAGAACTCGTGTGTGTATCTGTGAAACTGGTTTATTTATTTCGTTAGTAACATTACTATTTCTTTTTTAACTTATATTAACATAAGACATAAGATTTACATAAGAATACTATAAAATGGGCCTTTTTGTTGTTTTCAGGTTTAAGTTACAGTTTGTAGTTTGCAAATAATTCCCAAGAATGGGGTCAGGGAAGATAATTCATTTCAAACTTTTTTGGGCAATAACAAGAAAGGTATTTTCAATCTTACAGATTTTTAAAGTGGGCTAGTTTACTTTGTTTATTTAGGTGTTGGTCTCAGCAAAATTCCCATTTCTTAAATATCACTGTGGACGGCAGTCCACGTAGTGACGATGAGCATGGATAGAGGTGTAGAGTTGAAAATCTGCTCTAGTCTGCAGAATATATAACCTTTAAATTATTTTAAGTTTATTTTTTATTAATGCTACTTTTAATCGTCGCATAATTTGATATCAGAACTTTTGGGAGTTGAAGGTGCCATCGTCACTTTTATCTCACCTCGTTAAGAGGTGTTTTTGTTCGGTTTCTAAAGATATATATAATTTAAAGTAAGCCTTTGCAATACCTTATAACTGCTACATAAATTTGTAAGCTAAAAAACTCCTAGGCTATTTATGTTCCTTGTGCAAATAACTCTGAAATACGTTTTCTATCTCGTCTTGTTAAACTTTATAACGATTCAGTCATATAACCGTAAAGGGAAATACATAAACAATACTTTCATAGTTGTAGGAGATTTGTTTACTTTACTTAGAACAAAAATTGCGCAACTCGACAAATTTTTATGGCAATTGGCAGCTGTATTGCAACGATATTTAATGGAAATGCGGGAAACAATTTCAGTTTGAACAATGAAATCTGCTGAGGTCTACGAAACGCTTAGCAGTTTCCATTTAATTACTCAGAACGAAACGAATTGCGGCAATTATATTTTACGGGGCTTGCAAACTGTCAACGAACGAACGCACTTGAAACCATACCGAGTGCAGGCGGCTTCAGTTGAATCACACCTCGAGTCGGGAAAGGGAAATATACATAAAATCGCATCTAGGAGCAGTTAACTATCGTGACACACTTTTGTAATTATGGGTTATGATGGAGGAACGTGAAGGCTTTCGCAGGTCAAAGCGCTGACAATTATTCATTTAGCTTCAAGTCACTTTGAAGTGTAACCTGAGTCACAAAAGGGATCGAATTCTCTTTCTCTCGGCCCTTTTGCAGCCGCTGCAAGCTGAATTTCTTTCGGTCAAGTCGTTGAACTTTCGCTTTGGCACTTTTGGGCAACTTTTTCTTATGAGATCATGACACGAAATCGTCTCGCAAGCGAATGTGAGTGCTATATTGACAAAACTTGAAGGCGCGCTGCGCTCTATTCTATTCGCACACGCCCAGCGCAAGCGGCCAAGTAGAATGGCCATAAAGCAGCGTTGGAATGGCAACAGAGAATAAAAAAACAAGTTTACTTGGCAGACAAACAAATAAGAGGAGCGAGCAGTAGAGGGTGATGATGATGAGATGGCCGCGCACATTTCGCTGATCTAAGCAGCTGAAGCGTAGACACTCGGCAAGAGCTTATTTAATTAACGTCTGAGTGCTAACGAAAGCGTCGAGAAGAAGCTGCTCTGTCAGCAGCCGACGGGCCATAAATAATTTCCGTAACCCGTATACGAGCATTTAAAAAACGCGCGCTCTACGCGTAGAGCTGCCACTTGTTGCAATTATACACATGTGGCAGCACTAGTTACAGACTTTAAGTATACTCGTCTCTTTCCCGCTTATTGATTTGAGGCTGCTAAACGCAACGACGACGCAGTTTTGCTCACTTACGTCAAAAATCGTTACGTTTTTTACTTACGTGCAGTGTTGCCAACTTTTCCTTGAAAAAGGCTGTTTTTGACGGGAAGAACTATCAAAAAAAAAAAAAAAAATGTTGAAAAAAATCATTTAAAAGGCCAGTTTTCCAACAAGTTTATTTGAAAATGAATTGCAGTTTTGATTTTGATATATTTTTTTTCAAATTATGTGTATATTTTCATTGATGATTGCAGCTTCTTCCTGATTTTCATAAGATTTTTACGTATACGTAAGTTCTAGTATTGACAAAGCAGTATCAGTAATAATTGTTTCATTCTCTTGAGCATATGTTTTTTTTTGTGGACATACACAAAAATAAAAAGCCACAATTTTTCTACCAAATGGTCTTTGAAGTGAGCCAGATTTGACGGAAAAAAGCGACTCTGGCAACAGTGGTTTGGTGTGACCAGCTGCTGTGGAGTAGAAAATCCGCTCTTTTTGTTGACGAATTTCAGCTCGATAAATTGAAAACCCAGCGGGCACACTGTTGGTGAAAACTTTTCATACGGAATTTTTCAATCGCATTTGTTTTGTCCACAAGAATTTTCTCTAATTGATTGTTATTATTGCGCAGTGTTTGTGTCATTAGTGATTGTGCCCTGTGCGTGTGCCATGAGCAGGGGCAGTAGTGATTATGTGACATTCGCAGAGAGAGAAAAACGCATCGCAACTGACGCTGCAGCTGCCAAGAACAAAGGCAGACTGTATTAGACTAAAACATTAAATTAGCGGAGAAAAACGAATAGAAAATCTCGACCGACCACCAACATGGATGATGCCACCTCACAGAATTCGGCTGCAACGCCCATGACGCGCGAGAATATCCCGTTGCTGAACCGTCAGCGCAGCCGATGGTATCTTTTCAGGTGTGTGAATCATCATCGTTGTCGCGAATTCCCCCCATGAACTCTGCCAGTTCCAGTTTCTGTGGCGAATTTCTCTCGGTGCCTTATCAGCAACCATTACGGTTAATGCAGCGACACTGCTTCCTCTCCTTCACATTGGCTGGAATCAGTTTGTTTCCCTCCCACTCGCGCTTACACTGGGACTCCCACTCGACACCCCGCAAACACACTCTCAGACAGATGACCATGCATACACATTCCGCTGTTGTTGTTGTCGTCAACGTCGTCGTCTGGGTTTTCACTTTTGTTTATTTTTCGAGTTTTTATTATTGATTTTTCCTTCCGTTCAAGGTCGTCTTCCTTCCTTTGCATAGGTTTATGGACGGACACCCGTTATATATCGGCGAAGTGGGTGAATTTTTAATTTAATTGGCTTTATAAAGGCCCTTGTGCGTCTGATAATACGACGCCAAATAAGGGAACTAAGCTTCGGAGAGGGAATCTTATAAGGAAAGGGCACGTAAATTGGTTTACGATGCGTGTGAGTTTGTTCAAGTATGGCGAAAAATAGGTTGATATTTCATAATCCACATTTACAATCTATTACAGATTTGGAATAAGTAGTTTACTTTAAGATTTTTTAGTCAAAGGATAATTGACCCGAGGTATTACCATGGATTTTTTTTTTATTTCATTATTTTTTTACATTTTTATGAAAGTTTAAGGTTAAAAAAACAATTTGGACTAAAACAATAAGTTTACTTGTTAAATAAAAAATATAATTAAAAATAAAACTAAACGAGAAAAAAAGCTTACTTCGGTAAACCGAAGTTGGTATACCGTTGCAGTCTGCAATTGGATCATTGAAAATCGAACCATTTTAGTAATGTTGAAAAAACATCAAATTTTGTAAATTTTAAATTTTTCATGTAGAATTTTACATTTTTATATAAATCGACCGATCGCTTCTATGGCAGCTATATGATATAGTGGTCCGATCTTAATGAAATTAAAACCGTAATTCTAGAACCATAAAAAACTGCTATATCT
>VNJO01004144.1:0-17407 GCA_008042535.1 Drosophila tani | reverse complement strand
GCCCATCCTGATGGAGGGCATGCTGGGAGTGGCTCGAGAAATGCCGCGCGATCCCATCGGCTATCTGGAGAAGTTCTGGCTCCACAACAAGCACAAGTGCGACATCGATCTGCCAGAGAATATACTCTAATCGATGTCCAGTGGAATCCCAATCAAATTTCAAATTATCTGATGATTAAATAAATGTTTATGGCGCGGTGTTAAGTTCAGCTGGCGATGCATTTCTCTGGTCAGTCAGGCGAGGAGAGTGGGTCTAGGTCTAGGGGCTATAAAAGCCAATGCCTTAATCTCGGCCAGCATCATTCATTCGTTAGCTTGCGGATTCTATCTATCTTATCATCATGTCTAGATTGGTAAGTATCTTAAGGATTACTATGTTAGAAAATTCTTTAAATTTATATGACTTCCAGTGCCTGTCCGTCTTGGCCCTTGTGCTTGTCCTTGCTGGCACCTCTCAGGCGGCCAGCTTGGAGTGGCCCTCGAACCTGCTGGCTCTCAGCACGGGCAAGTCCTCCCAACTGCTGCCCATTGCCAGCGAAGATTCCGTTGAGCTGAGCGAGAGCAGTGCTGGGTCCGTAAGCTCCTCGGCAGGCCAGCAGCAGCCGGAGGAGCAGTCCGAGGAGGAGGAGGACGAGCCGCTGTCCCAGTCCGTCAGCGGCAGTTCGGAACCCATCGATTCGCGCCTGGTTGCCTCCAGTATTCCCATCTCGGTGCCTCTGCCCCTGATTCTGGCTGCCCGCAATGGACTGCGAACGGTGCTGACCATCCAGGAGCCGACGGTGGCCAAGGTGGGTGAGGTGGTGCAGCATGTCCCCACCGCTGTGTCCCATCAGAGCCAGACGGTGGTGCACGACCACCGGCGACTGGTCACTCCCATTGTGGCACCGGCCGTGCGCACCACCCAAGTGGTTCGCCAGCAGCCACCGCTTGTATGGACCGTCGCCTCCGATCCTCGCCTGGTTCTGATCCGCAACTAAGGACAGCTGGAAGCCAAAGATCGAAAAAGATGAACTCGCCAAATCTACGATACGCCTAATACTAATTTTAATTCCACTTTCTGGACCTTCTAACCCACAAAACTCTGTCTCTACGCTGTCTTCTGTCTTCTTTCTTCTGCCATTTTCTGTAGAATTCTTCTGTAGTGTGCTTTTTAATAAAGATTTCGCATTTGCAATTATGGAGTGTATATTTGTTACATAAATTTAATAATATTATATTAATGGGGTTTAAATGTTATTCTTCAGCAAATACTTAAGATTAAGTATTTCTTTTATAAATACCTGCCAATTACTGGCCATTATTTTACCTCCTAGCCTCCTTACTGCCTTAATTACCTGCCAGAGTGTGCGTATCAGTGTGAAATTATTGTCCTGCATTTTGCATTTGCACTTCGCTGGCTTGCATTCTTGGGGCGTCGGCGCTGCGACAGGAAATCAATAAAGTTAACGCACAGCGCCTGCCCACGAACACAATAAATATGCCATCTCCACCCCGCGGTTCCCAATGAGCGACTGCGATTGTGTGCAATCAAGATCTCTGGAGGATTAGGCAGACACAGGGTCTGGGTTAACGCCCAAGACTCTTCTCATGTTCAAGGGCTCTTGTGGGGCCACTCATTTAGAATGGTTCGTCCATTCTCCTACAATCTTGGCTTCTTTGCTGGACTATAAAAGCTGAGGATTGTCTGGCCAGCCAACAACAGTCAATCGAAGTGAACTGAGCCAAGAAGATGTCACAAGGAATGGTAAGTTTAATGAATAGAATGGCTTATAAAATCAAAGGAGTTCTTCAGAGAAGCTTCTTTAAATTAGTAAAGGAAAGGACAATCAATATTCACCTTTTACCTTTTCAGAATGTATCATTTGTCCTCCTTTTCTGCCTTTTGGCTCTGGGTCAAGCTGAGCTGCGACTCTACCATCCTTTGCTGACCCTGCATCAGCAGCCAACCCTGGCCAAGGTGGGTCATCTGGTGGATCATGTCCCCACAGCGGTCTCCCACCAGAGCTCCACCATCGTGCACCGAAGTGTTCCAAGGATTACGCCCCTGCTGGCTCCTGCCCTGCGGACCACCTATCTGCACTATCCCAGCTGGAGCTATCCGCTCTACGATGGAGCCAACACTCTGTACAGAAAATGAAGCTCTGCACAGCAAGAATCCTTGAATCACGGATCTATTCAGATTAGGATTTCAAGTTGAACAACAATAAAACTTTGAATTGGACCCAATTAGTTTTATTGTCTCTCAAACATAAAATTGTTTTTATTGAATATAAAAGCTTTTTCCCTGCCAAGAAGAAATATAAACTCAAAAGTTTCCATGAGAATTGCATTGTGTATAACTGAAGGATGGGTGTCCTTGTACAGAGCCTCCCTCTTTTAAGGCTAATCCCGATTTCCGAAAAGGGAGACGACTGCCAATTAGATTTCGCGCTACGTTGCACTTCTGATTGAGTGTTGGGTGGCTGGATACGGGTATGATCCAACTGACGTCACCAGATATGCAAACAAACGCACGAAATCAGCATTGCTTTGGTATCCTGTATTCGAGGGGGGTTTGCTTTGTGGAGTTTATTGAATGTTTGCAAGCGGATATTCTCGAAACTTTGCAACAATTTAAGCCGGTTAATTGGACAAAAGGATTTAAAAGTATGATTTAGAACAACTTTGATTTAAAAGTATGATTTGGTATAAATCTTTGTACATTAGTGAAATTTAAAATCACTTAAAAGGAGGCTCAAAAGTATACTACAAAATGTTACAAAAGAAAAATTGGCATTTTAATTGACACATTTTTAATTAATTTTAAATATGTTTCCAGTTTACTTATTAGAGGAATTTGTGTCAATTTAAAATCATTAAAAAAGATATCTAAATTAATTTACTGACATTTTTAGGTCCTAAAAAATTGCATTGCATATTTTTGATTTCAAACCAAGAACGATTTCTGTGGCACCTCTTTTTTAATTGTTATTATTTATTATTTTTTATAATAAACATAACATCAAAGCTCTGCATTTTATTAAGCGGTACCTTAGGGCCGCATTCCCCAAAAGTCGGTTTATTTTGGGGTGCAGCGTTGCAAGGATGATTGACATGCCGTACGCAAATGCTTCGCCATTATTCCACTGGGCCCGCAGGCTGTTGTTCTCCATCCGAGTTCCCGGAATTTCAATTTTTTCCATGAGCATGACCCCGGGTCAGTAGCCAGAAACCCATGTAGCTGCTTTCCCCGGAGACCGAAGGATGTGGGATGGATGGACTGAAGCAGGACTTTCACCCAAGAGTGTGAAATTGCCTGGGCTTCGTCTCACACGAAAAAAAAAATGTATAATGGCACCAACAAATGAAAAGATAATGGAACTGTGGGCCGCTGAAGTTTCAAATGACACAATGAAATTTTCTGTTACCGAGAACCTTGAACCCCCCAAAATGGTTAAAGGTTAAGTCCCGGTCGGGGTTAAGTCCAACGGCGGTTATGCAATCGGCGCAGGATTTATTGATGCCACTTAGCCGGTCACAAAATGACGCAGAAAGCTCAACTGATTAGGAGCTGAATGGGCCTGGCCCCGAGGAGGGGTTATAATCCCCCCGATCGTATTACACAAGACTGCATCCGCAGTATCCGGCTGCATTAAGGTTAAAGCATCAAGGCTTTGGTCAGGACAACTTATCGATTGCCGTACAATTGCATTGTCTTTGCCATGCATTCAATAGCTGTCACTCGCAGGAAGCCCTCCCAGCTATCACGGTGATGCAATGCAATGCCATAGTGGCGTAGTTTCCTCCTGTCCACCTCTCGTCATCATCATCATCATCATCAACGCCATCTGAATCGTCATTGGTTGTGCTTTCAATGCGTTAACACAGCAGCCTCTTGGGCTCACCACACTTAAAGCCGAACGGCCTCCCAAAAGGCTGCTTCGCAGAATTGGATAATGAAAGGCCCCCACCTCGGGCCCTGTCTCTTATTGAATTTCATCTCCTCCACCCAAGGCCCTGGGGTTCATTGCATCTCCCTGGTCTTGGTCTGAGTCCGGGTTCGGGTTCGGGTCCGGGTCTGGGACTCTGATTGGGAATTTATGGCCACTCTGAATTGGCCCTGGCCCAGTGGGTGACCTGGATGGCTCGACTGCTGGGTAATCGGTTTGTTTGTCTACCACAACCGCCATTTGAATGCATCGTTATGCTGTCATCCCGGTGGCCCATCGCACCGAGAGACTCCAGAGCTTCAAGGGTGGTCCTCTGTAAATTTAATAACTTAAATCCAGAAGCAGAAGGGCATCAGTGCTGGCGATTTGTCCTTGATTTATAGTTTAGATTTGACAAGATAGAGTTAAATAATGAAAGCGGATAATAAACTATTATGAAAATTAATGTAATATCTAGCATATTTTATTTTATTTTATTTTTTATTTTGTAACCATTTTATTAAGATCTAATTGGTGAAAGAAAATATAAAAATAAATGTTCTTTTATATTAATATTTTTAAACCTTTTATTCAAACGTATTCTTAACCATAATAGCCGGAAATTGTTCTTAAATGTGCTTCATATTCTGCCTTATTTATTATCAATCAATATTAAAAATCATGTCAAAATAATGCATGATTTATATGAATAAAAAGTAATCATAACCCAATTTAGCAACAAATATTTGTCATAAAATGATATTCATAAGAATCCGGAGTATTTTACATTATTATACATGCATTATACTCATTCATTATATTCTATACATATAAATTATACAAATCTTCATATCTTCCATTAGCTGCATTATTAAGTATCTAGTTCTTAAAAATTGTTCGTTGGCTGCACTGCTTCGCTGTTGAAATCAAAAGCCATAGCCACTTAGCATAAGTGGCTAACACACAAAATTGGCCAAGAAGTTCCCCAAGTTTTCCCCGAATCGAGGCGGGCGAAATATATTAAATATTTGATGTAATCCAGAAGTTTCTGCTTAAAGCACAATTATTAACCAGAAAACATACAGTAAACAAACTTTAGGAAGAGGCTTTCACTCAAAGCCGGTGGTCGAGGGGAGAACGGAAGTTTTGCGGCGTAAATCCCCGCCCCAATGTGCCTGCCCCCGCTACCAACTTTCCGGTGTGGCAAGCAACGGTTTTCAAATTAATTTACAAATGTTCAGGGCGTAGGTAAATTTGTCTGGGCCCACAGAGATGAAGACAATAAGCCGTGTTAAATGAGCCCAGGTAGTGTAAGAGCAGTGAAAGGGCATTTGATGCGGGTGAAATAATTCGGGTTATTATGTAATAATCGGGGGGAACAGCCGCCTCTGTCTGTTTGGGACATGACTCACTTGTCTCCGCCCTGCTTCAAAATTAATTGGCTACTTGCTACCCCATGGGTGAACGACCTTGGGGGTTAGGGCCAACTATGCTATGATGATTACAACAAATACCACGCATCGATTTTATTACAGGCAATTTCGCAAAAACAAAACGAAGCTGCGACGAAAACAAAAGCGAAAAACTCATTCAAATGCCAAACGCATATCCGCGCGATTCGAATAAAACCGAATAAATCAAATCGACTCCGAAGACTCGTATGAATCGCATGAATCACAGCTGCAGCGCGCACGAGTGCATTGTTATTATTATTATTATTATGTAAGACCCGAGCACAGCCAGCCAAGCGATGCTATATAGCCGCACCACAAGCTCGAACTCGTCTGGGGTTTCCCCAAGGCCCCCAAAAGCGGTTAAAGCCAATTGAGCCGGCAAACAGTAAAGAATTGAATAGGCCAAGACACACACACAGCGAGACCGAAAACTTCATTTCGCTGCAATTGGATTTTCTTGGGATTTTCCCAGTGTTGGCGAATTTTCGGGCAAATCCATGGCACAATTGCGGTTGCACTCAAGAGGCGGAATGCAGTGGCAGGCAGGGAGGAGGATATAAAAGGAAATGGAGGATAAAATGGGAGGAATTGTATAAGTGTGGCATGAGTTTTCCCGAAATTTTCCAATGCTGGGAAATTGTGAAAATAACTAAAATAAGCCTGGATTTTAAATTGCAACTCAAGTTAAAGTTTTGAACGAACTCGTTCTTATTGTATGAATTTTTAAGGTAATTTAACTTAGGAGCCAAAACTATATTTTTTTAACCGTACAAAAATATACTTTAAAGAAATTTACAATAAATAAGTCAACCATTTCTCGTCATATTTAACTACATTTCAGATATCAAATTCTCAGATATTATTTTTAAATAATTTAAAATAATAACTAACACAGGAGTAAGTAAAATATATTTTTATGAATTATTCCCAATTTTAGTTAGGAGCCAAAACGATTTTATTTTAATCGTACAATAAATGGACTTAAAAGAAATTTACAATAAATATTTTAACAATTTCACAAATATTTAATAACTTCTAAGATATCAATTCCCAGATATTAATTTTATAACAGTGCGTTCCCAGGAGAAAGTAAAATATTAAAAATTTTCTAAAGTAAAAATTTTCCTTATTTTCTTTTTGTCAAAAATTAATTAAAGCACATTATAGTTGAGTTAATTTTTTCCGAAGCAAAAATTAAGCTCATAATCGTGTTAAACTTGGCTTAAAGAGATTGCCAAATTGCTTTTGGCCAAATGGTGCTGCGTGTGGGTGGAAGACCTCAACTTGTTGAGCAATTGACACAAATCTAAGCCGGGGAGTCGCCAGTCCAACCTTGAGCCAGTGACAAATTTTATTTTTTCTTTCTTTTGGGTTCGAAGACAAACGCTTTGGACTTGAACTGCCGCCAGTTGCTGTGTGTGAGAAAGAGTAACAGAGAAAGGTAGTATGTGAGGTATGTGAGCTTCGCCCAGAGGAAGCTAACCAAGTGGAGCAAACACGATTCCCACTCAAATCCATTTGGGCAAACAATTAACAAGTTGGCCATAATTAGCATAGGCCATGTTGTAATACCCGAGCCCAAATAAATGTGCAAAAAAGCTGCCGCTTGCCATAAATAGAAGCAAGTGGCTGAGATAAGATACGAGTTTCTCGATATCTCGAGTGAAGTTCCAATAGCGAGCCCCTGAACCTGTAACCCCATCCGGATTACACACTCTCCAGAGACTGGCATTAGCTGTCGCCAGCCGAGGTCCAAGTTCAAGTTCAGTTCATCAGCTCTAGCTACTGTGGGATTTACCAATAATAGATGAACTTCAGACTACTGACAAAATTGCTTTTAGCTGGAAAATAATTTTGAACGAGAGTATGACGAAGCTTATGATACACTTTGAGAGCTGAGGAATATTTTATTTAAACTAAAGATTGGATAATTAGAAAGCAGCTCAAGGAAACAACTTGATATACTTTTAAGGATCATTTTTAAATAAAATGAATACTATTATGTTATTGGAATTCATTTATTATTTGGTTAAACTATAAATATTGATTATCAGGACTGTTTCGAGCTGAGTGGTACATACGGAACATTGACCTGGCCAGGGACTTCAAAGTTCCTCTTGTTGGGGACGTTATCAACTCTCAAGCGGAAACATACTTCAAGAAACTGACAAACCATCCGAATATACTCGCCAGAAGACTCACGGAACATAGAACCAGAAGAAGACTTAAAAGAACCCATCCCATCGATCTACAACACAGAACTTTAAAAAAAAAAAAGAAAAACCTCCACATGACCTAAATCACTCCACAAATTCGTAACCCATAACACTTTTCTACTACTACAAAATATTATAAAATCCATTGAACACCTGCCTACACTATTGTAAAAGTTACTATATATAGTAACAGTATACAATATACACTGTGTAAATTAACACAGTAATAAATCACAAAATCAATATTTGCAAAAAAAAAAAAAAAAACACGACTGTTTCAGTCCATATGTCCCAGGCGGAAAGTCCCTTAAAGGTTTCCAGAGTGTTAAGAGAGGGAAATGCTAAGCTGTGATGGCCTTTTGGATAGGGCTGGGAAATTAATGAAAACTTGAAGCGGCCTATATATTGAGATAATGGTTTTATAAATAACCCTTTTATGAAAGTAAATTCACAAAATTAAAATAAATATTAAGAAGAAACGAATGTAAATATTTTTATTTATATTTAAGAATTTATAAGTTAGTAAAGAAATTATTTCTGATATTCCTTAAGTAGTTCTCATTTTAATTCATAAATGGAATATACCCAATCAAAGAGTAAAACCCGAAACAATAGTTAGCGGAATTAAAAACGCTGCGACTTAGGTTCGACGCACCTCCTTCAAACAATACTCGAAAATCCCGATGCCGATGATGAGTCATAAAAAACCCGATGGTCAAAAACTACGACACGGCCGATTGATAAAACTCCACGAATTAATCACGAGCAAATAACCGAGAGGTGTTTGCCAAACAACCAAGACCCGCCGCCGCCACAATAACAGTTCGAGTAAATCACAGTGATTAGCATAATTTCCGAAGATCTGTTCATTATCAACTTTCTTGGAAGTCAAGAGTGTTTAACATAAAACGCCACTTAAGTGGGAGCGGGGGGCTATCGGACCAAGGTCAGTAACACACAAATCGAAGCCACTGGATCCACTGGAAGCGATCCGCTGAATCCCAACGAGAGTCACTCGAACAACACTGACCACACACAACACGGGCTAAATAACGATCGTGATTATCAACGGCGGCACGCGAACGTGATCATCGTGAATAAGTTAGGGGGAATGTCTGTCAGTCTCTAATTTTTATGAACTTCGGGTAATTCCGCTCAGCACTCTTGATTCACAATGAGCTAGGGCTTCAACGAAACTACCGATCGGTGATGACGTTTGCATTGGCCATGGGTTAAAAACCAGATGATAATATTAACCGAAATGCACCAGTAAAGAGGGGCGGCGAAAAAAAGAGAGACAGCTAAAGATGAATGTATGCCAAAAGATCCGGTTTGAGGCAATGCCCAATTTTACCCCTTTCATGACGTTTTTATTTCTTTATTTTTCAGCCGCCTTGCTCCTCTCTGACCCAATTCATAATTGCGGAATTGCATAATCCCGGTTTCTCAAGCAGCGCGCCTTTCCGGGAAAGCTCTCTGTTTTGGTTATTCAAAATTTTTTGGTCAAAGCCCCCGCCCGAAAACAACAAACTAATTTGGACATTTGCACATTAACACTAATTTTGAATGGTGAAAGATTTTGTATGACTCCTCCAAGTCGCTTTTAATAATGATAACAGAGACTTTTCCGGCTTGAAACTCTACACAGTGACCTCCAGTAGTTAGCAGAATCGTTGATTTGAGAAAAAACCCAACCGAAAAGTTATTACCCACAAAAATCAACGCCAACGACGGAGTGAGAAGGAGAGGTGGTTGCCAAACATTGTCGCTGCCGCTTTTATGCCTTTTGTTTTGGGCCCTCGATTCGCAAACTTATACCAACGTCCGTAGACAGAGAGATAGAGATGGGTATACAAATTTAGAGAGAGACGGGACAACGTTGGAGCTTGCTGCGCATGCGCAGCTTTTGTATAAAATGTGCCCGGCAAACGAAAGCGAAATCAGTCAACGATCTGCAGACAAACGAGAGGCACACATTCAGTGCCGACAGTGAGTGAAGTGAAAGGATATCCCAGGCATACAGACTCTGCAAATTGCATAAGGATTATCGAAAAAGAAACAACACCCAATTTGGATTAATTTAACTCAGCATTCAAAAAGGTGAGTAAGAGTGAGTGAAGTGACCTCAAGTGAACCCAGATCGCACACTAATTACAATTAGTTGCGTTTAAAATTATGGACGGATACTACATAAGATATAATATAATAATATGAAGAAACTGCTGGTCAAGAGCGTACGCTGTCTCCTCCGCGATCATAAAGCCAATTGAAAAAGCAAAAACTTTCACTGCGAAAACAAAGGAAAAACTTTAATTTTCCACACCCAGCGATCAGCGATCTGCGATCGGCGTTTAGCATCGCTTACGAGCATTTCTCGCCAAAAGAAAACGAAAAGCAAACGAACAAAATGCTTGCCGGTAATTTGCAATGCAACGCTGCACACAACTTCCGCTCGAAACGCAGGGCTCACAGAGCTGAGCGGCTCGCAATCCCCAAGATTCATTTACATAATCCGAAGATACATTTGGAAGGCACTCGAATAAACTGAAGAAAACTAATTAAATGCTAAAAGAAAGGTTTTAAAATCAGGAAATAAATCAAGCCATTTTTTTTATGATATCTAAAAAAAAAACAACGTAACTTACTTATCAGAATCTAGAAATTACTTGAAAATTACCCATTCCTTAAACAAGTTCGAAAGTTAACAGAGAGTTAACCGTGGAAAACTCAACTCTACTAGGACTTAAAATTAACATAGGGAATTTCGCGTCTGTAAGGATATTAAGCTAACAGAGGAAATTCCAGTTTGAGGATTTTTCGAAAATTAATACTAGAACACTCTCTATAATATTATTTTATCTTTTGATGTTTTTATTTTTCATAAATAAATGAAAAACTAGAAATGGTTCATTTTAAATGGAAAATCTTAAACCTTTAAATCTTCCTCAAATTCGTAAGCTAGATAAAATAACCAGGTTATTTTTTTAAAGTGTAGCGATCTTTGGACTAAATCCGCCCCCGCCACCAACCCATACGATCCCCAACTCCGGTGACATAACTGCAATGCAAACGACCATAAAAAGCGCAGAAAAGCAGAAAAGAAAAGCGAGTTTATTTTTGTACAAGAAAAGATATACGAAGCGGAAAGCGGCTGTCAAGGCGAGAGATCAACTTGAGCGATGGTCGCGTAGTCCGATTGTAGTCCGTAGGCTTGCCAAATCCAGAGGAAAATTACCTCATAAATTACAGGGAGCTCAGCCTCTCTTTCTCGCATTTTGAAAGAAAAGTAACGTACAAAATCAAGCAATTAAGTGCGACGGTCTGCGACCTCCAACGAAAGTAAAAGTCTTATACGGAGACTCTGAGTATGGGTCTGAGTCACGGTGAAGATTTCGTGATGCGGACCGGTTTCTCGGCTTCGTTATGGATTGGTTAAGCCAAAGATGGCAAGAGGGATAGGTGGATAGGTGGAGAAATGTAAACTGGCACAATGACTCTCGGGGTAATGGTGTCAAGCCTGGCCGGTGTTATGTCATAACCGATCATGATCATGACTAAAAGCCATTTAATATTATTTCCAGTCGAAACAAAGAGCGAAAAAATAACGAAACATTTTGGTTTGTTAATAAATTCAATGATTAAATATATAATAAATACATATATAATACATAATCTAATCAATTATCCTTTCTTCCAATCCTTGCAGATCTCCACAATGAGAATAAGAGCAAGCCTGTTGGCAGTTGTGCTGCTGGCCACAGCCTCCCTGGCCGAAGATTCGAGTTGGGGCAACGAGTGGGCGCCCATGGAGGATGCCAAGCCCAGTCGCCGTTCCGTAGACACCAAACCCGCCGACACAGCCGACATCCAGGGACGCTACCTTGTCCACGAGTCCATCCAGAGCAACAGCACCACCAGCCAGATCGACGAGGTTATCGAGCAGCTGATCAACTCCCGGCGCGAGGGTCGCAATCTCGGCGAGTTCGACGCCGTCTATGCCGACGGAAACATCGACCAGGCCCTGCAGCAGGGAAACGACCTGCAGGCCCGCAATCTCATCCGGGACAAGCTGTGCGGTCTGGGTCTGATGAGCTGCGATGTGGAGGAGAAGCGTCCCTTCTACTCGACCATCTATGCCCAGGGTCCACCGCCGCCATCCGGCTTCGGCGGAGGTCCTTATGGTCCCGCCAAGCCCATGCCGCCGCCAAGCTACTTCAGCGGTCGCCCGCCCATGGGTGGTCCTCCTGGCGCTCCCCTGAACTCCTTCGGACCTCCACCCAGCTCCCTGAACTCCTTTGGACCGCCCCGCAAGGTTGGCTACGAGGGACCCTACAAGCCAATGTCTGGACCTTACCGCCCCACCGGACCCGGTGGCTACCTGGAGCATCCTCCACCGTCTGCCATTGATGGCAGCAATGATGGCATCACCTACACGAAGCCCCCACCCGGCGCTCTGATCTACGACAGCAAGCCACCAGGACCCATCTACACCGGAGGCCCTTCCCTGGGAGCCGGACCCGTTTTCACTGGCGCCTCCAACGGAGTTCCCCCGTACAACTTTGAGAATCCCGAGGGCGGCATCCAGGGTGCTAGCTCTGCTCCCAATGGCTTCTACTCGCAGCAGTCCTCCGCCTCCGCGTCGTCGGCCACTTCCTCCAGCACCAAGGTGGTTGTGGGAGCTCCCCTCGATGCCGGACTCCAGCAGCATGTGCACCATCACTACCACCACGTGGAGGGCGGCGAGGGAGCCAAGGTGCCCAGCGTGCCCATTCCCATCGGAGCCGGGCAGACCATCAACACGGACTTCAGTGCCCTGGCCCAGTCCTCGGCCACCTACACGCCCTCGATTCAGAGCTCTTCCGGCTCCAGCTACTCCCAGTCGAATGCCTTCAACGCTGGCTTCAATGGCGCCTCTCAGGGCGGACTCCTCTCGCAGAGCGGCTTCGGTCTCTCCCAGAAACCCACCGGTGATCTGTACAAGCCCAACTCGGGTGATCTGTACAAGCCCAGCTCCGGAGATCTCTACAAGCCGAACTCTGGCCTGGGAAGCTTTGGCAGCAGCGCTTCGGGCGGATTCGGAGCATCGCCCAGTTCCAGCTATCACAGCCAGAACCCGGACTACTACAAGAAGGAGCTGCAGGGCGGAGCCTCCAACCAGTACAACGGCATCTCCGGTGGCTACCAGGGACAGGGACAGGGACAGTACCAGGGTGGCTATGACACCTCCCGCCAGCAGATCGTGGACTGCCAGTGTGTGCCCATCTCCCAGTGCCCGGCCGCCGATCGTATTGGCCGCAAGGACGACCTCATTCTGCCCATCGATCCCCGCAACCTGGGCAAGGACATCGAGGCTCTGAGTGACGACGCGGCTGCCAGCAATGCCACCGCATCTGCAGATGCAAAGAAGGCCGAGGAGAAGTCGGACAAGGATGACAAGAAGCGCTCGCGCCGCCAGGCCGATGGCGAGCAGAAGGACGACGAGGCCAGCGATCTCTCGCTCGATGCCCAAGGGGTAAGTTTCAGTAGACTCTCTCCCTCTCCGGAGGATCCTAGTTTAGGTAGAGCCCGACTAATGCCAAATCACACATGGTTCACACGGACCACTAATCGAGTTCTAGCCAAGCTCCCACACACACACATCCAATCAGTCAATCAACCAAACAATCAATCAACCAACCAATCAACCAATCTGACAACTGCACCCATCGTTCAACGCTCCAAGCTCAACTAAAAAAAACCCTAGCCGGCTCCAGAGTGCAAATCGGATCAGATTAGATCAGTAACTAATCCCAGAACTAATCCCAGAGCTAACCAAGCACGACCTTTGTGACCGCACGCCTGCAACCCGCAACCTGCATCCAGAAACCGGAAACGCAACTCCACCTCAAGCGTCTGTTCTTCTGTATTTCCCCCTAAAAAAAAAAAAATAATTAGAGACAAGCGCCGCTCGGAGGATCTCCCTTGGCCTTGCCCGCCCTTCAGGCCATCGAGCTGATCCAGCGGAAAGTGCTGCCCACCTATGGTGTGAGCTTCGGCCTGCCCTATCCCTCTGGTGGCTACGGAGGCTATCCCTCGAATGTCCTGGGCGATCACTATCCCGCCCAGAACCCCTACTTCGGTTCAGTGGGTCCCAATGGCCTGAATCTCGGCCTGGTGAATGTGAATCCCCTGGTGTCGGTGCAGGTGGCCAAGACCGAGTACGGCGAGAAGGTGGTGAAGCCGCTGGTCAATCTCCATGTCACCCCGAATGCGAATCTCATCCAGAAGGTGGGAGACTTCTTCAAGCGGAAGCCCACCGAGCAGTACAGCACCCATTACCACCACCACGATCACTACAGTGGCTACGAGCATCACGATTACGAGCACCATGGCCACCATGACCACCACGATCACCACTCGTACTCGCCCTACTATGGGGGATCCGCTCCTGGTCCCCACTACAGCGTGGAAATGGTGCCGAGCACTCCGATCTTTGAGTACCACAGTGGCCCGTCGGCCCCGGCCCAATACCACCACCACCACGAGGCGCCGTCGTCGCCCTACGAGAGCTCCTTCAACTCGATTTACCCAGGATCGGGTCCTGGCCCTGACTTTGGCGGCTTTGGGGAGTACTCGCAGCACGTGGAGCGAAGTGCCAATGTGAGCAGCATTCCTGAACCAGCCAGTTCCAGTCGTCGTGGCAAACAGTTGAACCTGGGACCCCTCTACAGCATTCCCACGCCGGCTCCTGGCGAGGCGGCTGGCAGTGATCGGGTCACCTTTCCCAGGGATCGCAGGCGCAGAAGCCTCGAGGATGGTGTGTGGGCGGGAGCAGCTCCTGAGGAGCAGGTAACCATGTGTGGATCAAGGCAAATCGAGGACGGCTTTCACTTCTATATTCTCTCTTAATATCACGCTAATAACTTCCTTCCTCCTTGTTATTTTTAGCGCGCTTATTATGGCAACCGTCCCGTGGAGAAGACCTGTCGCATCAACGAGGTCTGCTGCCGTCGTCCTCTCCGTCCTCAGGCTCCTCCCCAGCAGCAGCAGCTGGGTCGCTGCGGAGTAAGGAACGCCGCCGGCATTACTGGTCGCATCAAGAATCCCGTCTACGTCGATGGAGACAGTGAGTTCGGCGAGTATCCCTGGCACGTGGCCATCCTGAAGAAGGACCCCAAGGAGTCGATCTACGCCTGCGGCGGCACCCTCATCGATGCCCAGCACATCATCTCGGCGGCCCATTGCATTAAGTCGTAAGTTTGAGAGTCCTTAAACTGAATCCCATCAGGGGATTAACCTCCCTCTCTCCTCCTTCCAGTCAAAATGGCTTCGATCTTCGTGTGCGTCTGGGCGAATGGGATGTGAACCACGACGTGGAGTTCTTCCCGTACATCGAACGCGACGTGGTCTCCGTGCACATCCATCCCGAGTACTATGCCGGCACCCTGGACAACGATCTGGCCATCCTGAAGCTGGACCAGCCCGTTGACTTCACCAAGAATCCCCACATCAGTCCCGCCTGTCTGCCCGACAAGTACTCCGACTTCACCGGCGCCCGCTGCTGGACCACCGGCTGGGGCAAGGATGCCTTCGGCGAGCACGGAAAGTACCAGAACATCCTCAAGGAGGTGGATGTGCCAATCCTCTCCCACCACCAGTGCGAGGCCCAGCTGAGGAACACCCGTCTGGGCTACAGCTACAAGCTGAATCCCGGCTTCGTTTGCGCCGGCGGCGAGGAGGGCAAGGATGCCTGCAAGGGTGATGGCGGTGGTCCGCTGGTCTGCGAGAGGAACGGCGTCTGGAATGTGGTGGGCGTGGTGTCCTGGGGCATTGGATGCGGACAGGTTAACGTGCCCGGTGTCTACGTGAAGGTGTCGGCTTACCTGCCCTGGATCCAGCAGATTACCCAGAGCTATCAATGATTAACGGAGCAGCAGGAGGAACAGGAGGAGCAGCAGCAGCCCGAGGTGACTGCCTACCATGCCGCAGACACCATTGAAGCAATACCGGATGATGCCGCCGCCTCCGACGAGTTCGTTTTCCACTTCTGAACGAAGCCATCGCTCAACCCCAACACTTGTGCAGCGCCTCAATTGTGCTGCATTCGTCATCGTATTTATCAGCGCCGTCACTTTTATTTATTACGAATGTTTCTTCGACTACCTGTTATGCTGCCTACCTTGTTATATTGTTATACATATTACGCGCCCTCACGTCACTTCATCTCAGTTGTTGCCCACTCATTAGCGACCCACGGATTGTTACTTACCTTAATTGGCGACGGAGACGCACAAGCCCTCCTTTGTTGATATTAATTGTAGCTTGTATCTTGTACATTTGAGTTCCGATTTTGTCTTGTAAAATAGCGTTTGTCATAATTAATTTATTTATATATTTGTAATAAATTAATAATTATGTATTTAAATAAATAATTTATATAAAAAAACTTGTGAACGTATTTTCTTTTTGTACTTATAAAAAGAGCAAGTAGGAAGCTATAGTTTAGAGTACTCAAAGCGCTTGTTTATGGGGTATTGGATACCTTAATATAAGATGGCGACAATTACAAGAAAATATTTTTGTTAGATTTTTACGCTCTCAATTTTCTGCAAGCAAAATGGCTTGCATATTGCAATTCAAATGTACGGCCGCTCCGTATCTTAGTGATCATATTGGTGCTTGGCCAAATGTACTTATATTTCATGAAAACGCAGAGGTCTATTATTATGTATACATAATAATACATATATGTAATTATTGCTGAAGAAATATAGTTTTTAATTTTATATGTAGGTGGTATAGGGTGTAATTAAAATCACCAAATGTTTTAGCTACAGCTATAATAGTCTCCGTGTTTTAGTGACTTATACAGACAGATTAGCATTCTGAATCGATTCGCCTGGTGATCCTAATCAAGAATATAAATATGTACCTTACGCGGATGGAAAGTACCAGATAAGTAATAAGTATCAGCGGAAACTGAAGCCATCTTCTTGACTGTTCATCACCTTTGTTAATCCCCTCATTAATATTTTGTTCACCGCCCTTATACAATATGCCAATTAAAATAATATTTCAATTTTAATTGAAAAGCCCAGACTTCCCCTGTTTGTAAATTACAAAATTGCGCCCGCTAGTTAATCTGACAGAAAGCGTAATCCCCTTAAAAAAGGCTTTCCCTGCATCGTTGCACTGCTGAGGCCGTCAAAGGCGCCACTTTAACCCGAATTTACCCAGAACTATTTTTTTTTTAGATTTTCTTTAAAATTTCTGTATTAATGTAATTCGACCTCATGAGCACGAAAATGAAGTCAGTTTTCTGATACACATTGTAGTTTTTCCGGAAAATGCGAAAAACAAGCGTTACCATATGGTCACCGTGGGACTGGTAGGGTACAGGTTTTTAAAGAGAACATCAACTGTGGTCGGCCTTTTTTTTTTTAATAAAAAGTATTTAATAAAGTTGTTTTAGGATACTTTTATGAATATCATATATAGTGATGCACATTTTTTTTGAAAAAACAAAGGATTATATTATTATTTGGTATGATAACTGGCAAAACAGTTGACACAAAGTCCAACGTTGCATTTTCCACACGCCATTCGTCCTGTTACTTTACATCCTTCTCCAGCACAACGTCTACGATTAGATGGCACTACAAAATGATCAGTTTTATCAAAGCGAAGAGCGTAATCAACTCGGCCCGGTTGCTGCGCATGTCTATGGCTAGGTATCGGACCAACGGACTTGGCTTTTGAGCCGTAGTGCTTGCAGTAAAATACAGCCAACTGTCGTCGAAATTCAAGTTGTGTCATCGCCGGCTGCACTTTACGATGAAGCTGCCAAGCA
>VNJO01004125.1:0-21547 GCA_008042535.1 Drosophila tani | reverse complement strand
CCACCCAAGATCAGTGTGCTAGTCCTGACGATCTTCTTCATTATTGCAATCAAGCACGTTACGCAATTAAGGCTTTTCAAAAACATAATATTAAAATTACTAAATCAATATATATTGTAAGAAAAATTCTAAAAATTTCCCAACAGAAGATTTGATATTTAAATTTAAAGATTGGCCTTTAACTACTAACCTCTTACACATTTCTAGGCAACGAGTAAACGCCACTCGTATTTAATTTTAGAGGTCAGAGGTGCCCACTTTCTGATACCTAAGCTTTACTAGATGCTTTCCATAGTTGCCCCCTGCTTCCGCTTTAGTGAATATTTCTTTGATTTTCCAACGGAACGTGCTTGAAACAGGAGCTCTCAGACACTGATATATATATACAAAATATATATAGATCGAATAATACTATACAGTAGGACATCATCGACAGACAGCAGACTCTCATGGTTTTTACTTTGCATTTATCGTTTTACCTTTATGTTCTGCTATCGTTTAGCTATCGATTAATCGATCCAGACCCAGAAATTCGTGTTGTATGTAATTAATCCCCAGCTCCTAAACAGTAGTTTTGTATGTGTCTTTATGTGTCTTGCACTAGGATCGCGAAGAGCGAGCTGTTAAGTCCACACCACCACAGAAATCTCCACCTCACTCACATGTAACGTGTACGTTATCGCCGCAGGAATCGATCCAGGAGGAGCCCGAACGCGAGTTCAGCGAAGGCTTTCCCCTGATCCAGCGACTGCAGCAGTTGAAAATTAAGAACGAGCCGCAGGCCAACGCCGCCGAACCCGGCGTCGTCATGGTAAAGCAAAAATAAAATCGAACAAAAAATAAAAAACCCCAAAAAAACAAAACTCGTAACCAGATGTAGTAACCAAAACCGAAAAGGAACTTGTAGAAACCACAAATCCCCCCGGAAAAAACCCCGAAACGCAGCCCTACAGCTATTTTTTCTTATCCTCTGGTTAATTTTAAAGTAAAGTTAACCAGGGAATAGTTGAATACGTCTTAATCAAGTTAAACCTAACCAGAGAGTGAGGAGTACTTACATTTAATGGCTCGTTTTTTAACATTTCGTTAAGGAAAATGTAGCAGTTAGACTTAACCTAACCAGGAAGCGATGCAAACTGTGAGTTATTATGAGGGTTTCCTTACTCTCTGGTTAAATTAAATATGGCTGTTGAAGGGCTTAACCGGCTGTTAAGTTGGTTAACCGTAGAATAAGGCAATGCATACTCCCCTTAAGCGGCCACAGGTGGTTACAAATATTTCTTAAATTTAAAAACTAAAAAACTTTACCAAAATTTAAAGTGAACGTTAAACTGACAATTAATAAATGAAGTCTTATTCTCCGGTTAGCCAATGTGCCGAGGTTAACTGCAGCAGGCTGCTTACAGGGAGCTTAGGGAAATGGCGCCTTAACAACTTAAACTCTTCTATTAATGTGCTTAACTGTCTCTCTTTCTCTAATCTTTGATCCGTATCCTTGATGAAATCGACCAGGTCAACACGCCGCCCAACATAAGCAGCAAGATAGACTCGCACTTCGGAGGATCTGCCGCTGGCGGAGTTCCGGGCGGAGCCAATGGCGGAGGTGGCTCCAGCTCGACGGCCGGAGGACAATCGCTGACGGTGGCCCAGATCAAGCCCATTATGAAAGTGTCCTTCAAGCAGAAGATCCAGCAGCTGCAGGGCGGCGGAATGGCCAGCAGCTCGCCGGGTCCCAGCACGGGAGCCATTGCCAAGAAGGAGCCGCCCAAATCCCTCGCTCTGGTGGCGAAGCACGAGGATCCGGCCACGGCTGGAGCGGGGCTGGGCATGGGCTTGGGCATGGGCATGGGAATGGGACTGGGAGCCGGAGGACCTGGCATAGCCACCATATCGAAGAGGGTGGTGAAGCCGCAGGGCCACCGGATAGGCATGGGCATGGGCATGGGAATGGGCATGGGGACGACGCCATCCCTGCCATCCGACACGGACACCGACGGCACACCCATCAAGCCCTGGTCCAAGCTGAAGCTGGCCACGCTCATGTCCTCCAGCTACACCAGCCTGACCAACTGCTCCCCGGACGATCCGGAGACGCCGCTGAAGAACTACTCGCTGAGCAACATACCGCAACAGATGGAGCAGCAGCCGCGTCCACCGCAGCGCCATCACAGCGCCAGGAGCAGCTCGCGCTCGCCAAGGCATCATCATCACCATGGAGGATCGCATCATGGCCATCACGCTGGTCACGGGCACAGCTCCTCCAGCACCACCGGCTCCTCGGGAGCCAGTGGCCAGCGGCGGGAACTCAACCAGCTGGGAGCGGCAGCAGCAGCTAACGGGGCCACCGCCGCCCGACGGGATTGCCTGCGCCTCCAGAAGCCGGAGCAGCATCTGCCCGACGGCGAGCTGACCGAGCTCGGTGGCAACGGCGGACGGAGGAAGCTCTACCAGAGCGTCTTCGATCTGTCGCCGGAATACTGCGGCCTGCCCTTCGTCAAGCGCCTGAAGATCCTCAACGAGCGTCAGAAGCTGGCCGAGCTGGAGCGGGCCCTGCAGACGCGCAGCTTCAGCCTGGACTGCTCCAAGTCCGGCCCGGATAGCCGGGTGCCCATCACGGAGTCGCTGTACCGCTGCTACAGCGACACCTCCGGCATCTACTCGCAGTTCCTCAGCACGTACGAGTCCACCACCAGCTCCACCTCCACCTCGATATCCACGAACACATCGGCGTCCGCCTCCGCCTCCGCCTCCGCTTCCGCCTCTGCCTCTGCCTCGGATAGCTACTCGCGGCAGCTGCAGTATGTCCCACTGCCACTCAGTCCGGAATCCAATGAGACGCTGGAGCGGCGCAAGCTGAAGAGCATACTCAAGAAGCTGCAGAAGGGCGGCAATGGCAACGGTGGGCAGGAGGAGGAGCCACCGTCGGGAGCCAGCAACAGCAAGGGGCCGGGACAGGGACAGGGACAGGGATTGGGACTGGTTGTGGGACAGGGTCAGGGGCTGCCCGCGGAGCCCACCGTGGAAGGGTATGTGGCTAGGCACAGTAAGCTCTTGAAGAGTGTAACCTTCCATTCCACTCTTTCCAGCCCGCCCGCCAGTGCCAAGGAGGAGTCCCCCTTCGGCGGCGGTGGGAATAGTAGCGTTAATACCGATACCACTGCTACTCCTAATCCAAATTCGCGCGCGACGGCCAACAACAACAACAGTGTGTATGCGTATCCGCTTCCGCTTCCGGTCGGCGCGCTTCCGTCTCCGATTTCAGCCACGTTTCCGGCTCCGATTTCGATATCGCCACCGGCCACGGGCGCCGCCGCCGCCGGCGAGACGAGTGTCTGGTCGCCGACGTTGACGTTGGTAACGCCAACGAATTCGCCGCAGGAGAGCTTCGCGTTCGAGCTGTGCCCCAATCCCGGCCAGCTGCAGTTTCGCGAGCGCGATGGTGGACTCGTTGCTGGCGTTGGCAGCGCCTCAGCGTCCGGCGCTTCCGGTTCCTCCGCATCCGCATCCGCTTTGGCATCCGCATCCGCTTCGTACGTCGTTGAGTGCTCGTCATCAAAGTCACAGAGCGAGTTCCATGCTCAGTCCACCACCACAGATTTGAATTTGAATTTGCAGCTCAGGCAGAACACGACCAGTGCGATGGGACTGGAATTGGGACAGGGACAGGGACTGGGACTGGGACAGGGTCCAGGGCCCCGGCTCGAAGGTAAATATATCCGCTTCAGATCGTTACCTACAAATCCTTACCAACAAGAAACCAGAAACAGAAACCGAAACGCTAACCAAGAACAAGAGCAACGCAACGCAACGCATCGCTTGTCACTCCCAAAAGAAGCAAAAAAAAAAAAAAAAAAAACGCATTTCTATATCTAAACACCATATCTTTGGACATTTCTATCTATATCTGAACACTCGAACACCGGACACTTGTGCATGACTGGGAGTCACATCCAACACACACACTCTTTCTTCGCTTTGCCCTGCTTTTTTCGGCAACTCTCTTGAAACTTGAAACTATACAACTCGCTTTCAAACTAAATCTAAATCTTAAATAAAAAGTAAATTGCATTTGATAAACTCTTCGCATGACGAAAACGCTTAAAACCTGTAAAAGTCTGTACAACAAATATTCGCGTTACTCGTTAATTGTCCAAAAAGAAAACACTTTTTATTTACTGTGACTTGTAAACAGAGCAGCGGCTGCGTGGGCAGCATTTGTTTTCCTTCTTTCAAGGATTTAATTTAATATAAAAATGATTTTGTGCGCTGCCGCTGCCACTTTTATTTTAAATATCTTCCATTAAACATTATTTTAATTAAGCTTAACTCCGGTTATTTTTTCCACTATCCTTCCCTTGATTTATAAATAATTTCCATATGTACATATATACATCCCAAGTTGAGGTTTAACCCGCACCTTTTTAAGGTTTCACCCCATCAAGCTAATAAAGCCAGAGCTTGATTATATACCTAAGCCAGGAGCAAAGTATTTTTCAGCCAAGGAATGAAACGCAATGGACAGATCCTGAAAATATCCCCCGAGCATGTAACCAAAGCTTTTGTAAATAAGACCCACAAAATTAACACGATCTTGTAAATAAGTATTATATAGAGATCCGAGCCGAGTCCTTGATGGAGCCACACTTGTATGATAATGGTAATGGTAATGGTAATGCTTATGGTAATGGTAATAATAATTGGTAACTGGAAATGGAATGAGAATGTGTAAATAATTGTGTCAATGATAATTGATGCCCCTGCATATGGAATTAGGTTAAAAGGGAAGTTATCTTCTATTAATAACTAAACTAATATTATCCGATAAAATATTCCGATATATCCTTTGTTCCCAGTATCTCGCGAAAACCCATCTGCAGTGGCATTAGTTATAGTCCTCGTCTTCGTTGTCCTTCGAAGCTCAAGTACTTCCTTGAGAGCTTTATCTTGAGAGCTCCGAAAGAGCTATATAAAAATGTATAGCATGTAGTGCCAAAACGCTTTCACACCCCCACAGCCTATATCCGGTATTTGATGTAGTTAAACTCTGAAAAGAATAAAGTATTATTATTGAATGTCCTATCTCTCACCCAAAATGCAAAACTCACGTTCGCCAGACAACACACCTGTGTCCTTCGATCCCCGTCTCTCCTCTGATTCCTCTGATTATCCCTGATTACCCTCTGTTACCAACTGATCTTGTGTCATCTTGATTTTAAAGGCTTCCCGGAACCGCAGGACTACTTCAATCAGATCCTCACCGGCATCAATCACGTGATCAAGACGCACATGAACGAGATGCACTCCAAGTTCGAGACGCAGTTTTCCAGCATGGCCGGCGAGGTGCGGCGCCGCGATGCCATTATTGCCCAGCTGCAGCTTAAGCTGCGCTCCATTGAGCAAAAGTCCTCGTCCTCCTTGCTGCCGATGGCCACATGCTCGTCGTCGTCGTCCTCCGCTTTGGTGCTGCCGGCGCTCAGCCGGCGCCAGAAGAAGATGTCACAGTTGTCGGTGGACGACGATGAGCCGGCCGAGGATGAGGATAACAGCAGTTCTGGCTCCTCGGCGGAGTTACTCTTTATGGTGAGTGAAGATCAAGAAAGTTAATAAATTCAAAAGCAATGCTTTAAGCCAGTGCTCGCATTACAGATAAAAAGCCCACAGAAAGAACACGTAAATCTGTCTTTTTCTAGGATTTAATTATAAACGTTTTACAGCACTACAAGAGTTCTCTTTGAAATTTGATTTTAAACTTTATTTTACAGCGCGGCGACTCCCTGGACACGGTGTTCACCTCATCGCCACCCATCCAGGGCGGCAGGCGCAGCATATCGCCGGGCTCGGGCCGGGGACCGAATCGCCACCATGCGGCCTCGGCGAATGCCCTGAACTGTCCCAGCAGCTACTACGGCGGACCCGGATCGCTGAGTTCCCGGCACGCCCAGAGCCATCCCAGCTTCTACTCCGGCCAGGGCAACGGGCGCAGCAGCAGCCGCGGCGGCTACCGCGAATGGAGTGGCGGAGGAGGCGGAGGCGGAGCAGGAGGTAGCCTGGGCAGCGGAAGCGGTGCGAGTAGCGGCGTTATGGTATCGGATGTGACTGGGAATCTCACACGCCTGGCGGACAGCGTCATTCTGGACATCGGCGAGAGCTCCAGCTCCAGTTCCTCGTCGAGCAAGATCAATATCGCCGAAGAAGAGGACGAGGACGAAGAAGAGGCGGATACCGCCGGAGAACGCCGGCTGGCCACCGGCAGAGTTGTGGAGGAGGAGGAGGATGAGGAGGAGAACCAAGATCGGGCGAGTCACAACGACTGGGAGGTACAGATGCTAGCCGCCGAGATGGAGCGGCAGGAGCGGAAGCGCGGTCACTCGCTCAATCCCGACAATCTCGGCGAGCTGAGGCACTGCAGCACGCTCCTGCGGCGGCGCCGCAAGTTCAGCGACACGGAGACAGAGGTCAGTGAGACGGACATGGACGATCAGCTAATGGCCAGAGCAGCAGCCGCATCGGGAGCGGCAGCAGGATCAGGAGCAGGAGCAGGAGGAGGCGGAGGTGGCTCCACCTCGGCGGGCCATCAGAGCGGCAGCCAGCGACCGAGGGCCTCCAGCTTGGATCAGTTCAACCTGCGCTACGGCATCGGGCGCGGGATCTTTAAAGCAATGAGCATCGATCGTGATAAAGACAAGCTTTGAGAACTGTAATCGCGACCAATTCCAACAATCCCAAAGCCACCAAGTTCCCAGCTCCCATGCCCACCCACATCCCCATCCCCGTGCCCATCCCCATCCGCATCCCCATCCCCATCTCCGCCAGCAGCGGACAACCAATAAGCAATTCGGACAGTATTACAATGGTACAACAACTATATGTATTTGATATACAAACCTAAAGAGATGTGAGGACATATAGAGCTATATTCTATACATGTATGTTTAGCCCTAACGATCCCCCCAGCATATATATATATATACAGATATACACATATAAACTAAAGCATCCGAATGAGATACATAAAAACTGTAGAATTAACGAAACAACTACTACTAAAAACCGAGAAACAACACACAGATAGCCAGAGAGTGCTCCCACCCCTGTTCCAATTCCAACTTTTATTTCGTGTGTCCTTGCAAATGTAAATACTATTTTTAAACCGGAAGTTAACTGCGTCGGTTAGACATTTAACAGACTTTTGGCTTTCTTTAACTTTGATTAGTTATGTTGAGATATTCAGAGTTAGTCATTGTTTTAAAGGAAAAATAATTGTAAAATAATTGCCGCAAAGTTTTTACTTTTCTTGCTTAAATTCAGATCTGTTTTAACCAGAAATTAACGAACACAGCTGTTAGTTATTTAAGGGAACTTTTACGATTAAAACCCTGAGCCTATCGACATTTTAGGACACAGTTTTCTAAGTAACTGCATTTCAGTTTGAAAAACTAGTAATTGTTGCAAAGTAAATTCCTTGTTTAACCCGTGATTAAGTTTCCCTCTTAACTAACCGTTATAAGCACGAAGCTTATATTAAATTTAATTGTATTTAGCTTAGATTTTATTT
This sequence comes from Drosophila tani, assembly GCA_008042535.1. Classification (NCBI taxonomy): domain Eukaryota; kingdom Metazoa; phylum Arthropoda; class Insecta; order Diptera; family Drosophilidae; genus Drosophila; species Drosophila tani. The sequence continues at coordinate 13,992 of VNJO01004125.1, read as the reverse complement.
AAAATGTAGCTTTGGTAAAGGTAAGAAACTATTTCATTTTTTTTAACTAGGGGTTAATTTTGTCTCTTGATTGTAAGTTAAATAAAATTGTCATACGTTTAATTTGCAAGGGTTTCCATTATCTTGGATATTTTATTTTTCGAATTTATTATATATTTGTATAGATATGTGTGTGTGTGCGTCAGTGAGTGCGTGTGAGTGCGAGTAAGAAAGACGATGATTCCCACATTAAACCGTCCTGAGAAACGTCCATGCTTTTTCATTCGTTAATCGTTACTCTGAATCGAAATCGAAATTGAAATCCCCATAGTTGATCCTTTTCTTTTTTTTTTTTTTTTGGTTTATGGAAGAGGGCGGGGGTTGGCTCTCTCTACAGATGTATATACCTCTTATTGTTAGAGACTATGGAACACATATATATACATATATATTTTAAGTACTTATATATATATACACAAAGAAATATACATAGTAATATATCTATATATGAACTAGTGTAATGAAAACCGAAAGCTTTAATAACTTATATAGAGAACTATTTAAGAAACGTTTTAAATATTAATCGATTCGGACAAATGTTTTGAAATAGAACAAGCCACCACCCCATAAAAAAAAACTAAAAAATAAACACATACATGCACACAACACACACATACACACACTCGCACGCATACAAATATCTAAATATAGAGCCTATTATATGCATAGATTAGCGATTTACTTGTTGAAGAACCTCAGTTCGAGCTGTTAGGACTATCGAAGCGTTAGTCGAACCTATCGAAAACTTAGACTAGCCCTCCATTAACCCCTTAACCTTAACCTTAACCCGTGCTCTTTTCGTTCCTCCGATTCCCGAACTAGAGACACTATCGCGTTATAAGAAAGGCAACTCTCTAGCACTTAAGTAGTTTAGTGCCGTTCAAGATTCGAGTCTGTCGCACCGTGTACTGTGTAAGCTTAAAGCTTGCCTCCCCCTCAAAACGTATCTCAAAACTAGGCAAGAGAAACGATAACGATTGTTGGCATTCTTTGGTTTGATCTCTCGTTGCTCTCTCTCTCTCTTTCTCTCTAACTAAATGCTAAGACAAAAGACAGTTACAAGCCAGACCCTAGAGTCGTAGAGTCCGTAGAAACGAGTTTAGAACCCATCTGCAGAGCAGGCACGCCCTCTAGAGTTTCGTAGTTTCTAGTTTCAACAGGCCGCAACTATCGATAACTATCGTACTGTACTAAGCGCACTCAGACACAACCATGCACACGTACACACACACATACCAGCATACAGCATAAAGGACACAGATCCGTAGTCTATTCAAGTGAAAATGTTATATTGGAGGTGGAAAATCATTAATCGAAGTGCTCATCGATGTAGCACCACCTCTAGAAAAACGCAAGCTAACGATTAATTGCAAGTCATGTGCCTATCGATGTGCCTATCGATGTTTTTCCATCTCTAATATAACAAAAATTAAATTCAAGGAACAAGGAAATTCTCAAATGGGTTCAATGCTAAAAAAAAAAATGAAAATAAACTAAAACAACTACAAGAAACACCAAAAAAAGCAAAACTTAAATGGTCACAGCCAGCTAAGCAGTCCAACTAAATGTAATAAGACAAACGACAAGCACAACACTTATGTAATTCAACGTAGAAAAGTCGGAGCAGATGATGTAACTTTATAAGATCTTGATTTACTCATTTATTGGGTTTTCGTTTTCGCGGAATGCAAGGGAAAACCATTTCAATTGAATTACATACGCCAGGGACCACAAAATGTTTTTTGTCTCTTTTTTTTATATATAAACAAAAAACGTGTAGAGTCACAGGAGGAGATCTAATAACCTAGCAAATCTAATGATAATAATGATGAGAGATGCCATATAAACTAAACAGGGCGGTAACCGTAGCAGTAAGCGGTGCCGTAACCGTAACCGTCACTTAATCATCGATGTACCGTTAGCCACCGTTTAGACACTCATTAGAATTTCCCAAACTTCGATATATTGTATATCGATATATATTGTATGTCCAACTGATTTCGTACCACTCGCTCTCAGTTCAATTGTTGTCAGCCAACGAAAAACTCTGTGAGTCAATTATGTGTATATGAATCATTTTTAAAATTAAAAGAGGATTGTATTGTTTTTAAACGAGAACGAACCCCAGCCCAAAACCGATACCGATACCGATACGACCCCTGACCGATTACGACCTACTCTGTATTGTATTTGTACTATATTACTGCGCGAATTGTTGTCGTTGTTGATTTTAAATTTTTACATTTTAAATTGCTCGTCTTTAAGTTATCGATATTTTTGTACATTAGCTTAAGGTAGCGCATAAAGGTATGTCCCACACGAGTCTAGAGTAAATTCCTATATAAATGTATAAATACATGCATATACATACATATATATTTTTTTTCTCCTAATTGCTAATTTCGCAATGTTGACAGATACTAACAAAAAAAAACCAAAAAACATAATGTACTTATAGTAAAGATTATATGCAAAGATAATTTAAACTAAAAAAAAAAACCAAATGGAAAACCCAAAGCAAAACGAAACAAAGAAATTAGCACATGTTAAAGATCCGCAAAAATAAAAACAAGTAAATACGACAACTAATGCAGAGATTAACTTGCGAACTTGCGATCTCGCCCCGCCTTCGGTTGCGAGTCACTTTGTGTAGTGTGCCAAACCCACATCATATCAACTTTTACTCACCACAAGGTATGATGTTGCTGCAAAAAAATGCGATAATACGATACGAATTCGATCTAGATGCGAACGAACACTAAATGAAACCCACGGCAAGCCGAAGTAAATCCCCAAATGCAACCAAGGTGAAATATGAACGAAAAAACGAAGCAAAACAGAACTTAACTTTGAATAAAAGAGAAAAAAAAAAACAAAAACAAAACATGACAAAAAAAAATAAAGAAGGCGTTATTATTTTCAAAATGAGGGGGCTTTTAGCATCCCTACCTCTTATAATGCAGGAATTGCTTTCTTAACCTCTTGATTTTTAAATATTTACAGGTTTTATCTGTTGTTATCTTTCCTAGTGAGAACAACATATTTTTTCTTACAGGGCTGCTCTTCAGAGTGATCGATATTCGACTAGTGTTGGAAAATGTTCTCTAGTTAACACTAACCAACAACAAGGCTAATATCTGTGATATCTTTTTAATAAAGATAATGCAGTCTCCTTTTATTAATTATTATTCATTCTGTTTTATTGAAAAAAAAAATCTTCATTGAACAAGAAAATAAAACAACAAATAAAAAATATGTAAAATATAAAAATAAAACATTTATTCATATTTCCATTAGGTTTTCACCTTGAAAATTAGGAGAATTACTTATAATTTATGATCAGCATAATATTTCATTTTCTCCCACCCCTGGCTTATATTTCTGATCATTTTTAGTGAGTATCCATACTTGGTTTGTGCCTGACTAAGCTTTGGCTTAGCTTTAAGGATAGAACTCGGTCACGGTGGCCACCTATTGACCACTTTGGCAGACTTGGAAGAACTGTGGGAAAAGGGACCTGCGCACGAGACCTCGTTTATATTCGCAGCTGATGCGAAACGAGTTGCAAGTTCGGCGGGGAACACCACCGAATGAGCTTTTTTTTGCCCATCATCCCCCATGCGATGCTGCTTGCCGCTGATGATTCTGCCACTGATTTCTTGATTCTGATTCTGATTCCGAGTCCAAGTCCGGCAGTGAGCAGAAAGCGTTGGGGACACAGCACACACACACGCGGAGAACTCGCTGGCACGGAGCACGCTCGACTTTTTGAGCGGCAACGGCTGCGCCCCAACATTGCGCATACGACGAGTGGGACGAGCGCTGTGTGGCACGAAATAAATAGTTCACATTTGTTTTGCTGCCGCCGCCGCTGCTGCTGCTGCTGCTGCTGCCGTTTGTTTGTTGTGGTTGTTGCCGCCACCGCCACCGCCGTTCGCGAATATATATATCTATTTTTTGTATTTGTTGTATATTTATTTTAGCAACAATTTGTGTTGTGTGTTGTGTTTTTTTTTTTCGTGTGTGTCTTGTTTGATGTGCGAATTTGTACAAGCGATTTTCAAGCAAATAATCGCTGCGAATGGGCCCTGTGATTGCCCGATTGCCCGATTGCCCGTTTATCAGCAAATCGCAGTAGTTCCTCGCCTCTGATTGCCAACGGCTTGGCTGCGTGTGACATGTAGAGAGAGAGGAGGTTTGCGAGGATTGCGAGGGTGTGTGCGCGTCGAAGGAGTGGATCCGGAATCAGTATCGGTAAGTCAGAAACAATCACGAACGAAATCCAGAGAGAGAGCCAGAAGCTGCTGCTGTGCCTGTGCCTGGCCCCAGAAATTATTTGTTTACATCCCACCGACAAGGCCCCCACTCGCCATTTTCACACCCATTTCCACACGCTGCCACTTTTCGGTGCCGAAGTGTGAGGTGATATGTACAATGGACCAGAATCCAGAATCCAAGATGCTTTCCATTGTTTATCCGTGATCTGTGGGCCAAGTTTTCCTTCGATTTCGCTTTGGAAATGCAGTTTTATGGGCTGGGAGTAGATAGTGAGTTTCTGGGGATCCCCTCATCGGCCGCCCCCCCGTCATTATGTAAACCTGCGAGTGGGGCTGGGACGTTGTCTCTCCACCTGGCCGTGCCAATGTGCGTGGCTTTTGTCTGATTTATGCCGCAAAACAATCAAATTATTGCCCAGCCTTAGCCCCCCCTTGCCACCACCACTCGAGTCCCCCCATCAAGTACCCCATCCACACAACCCTTAACCCATTCGGCTTTTGGTGCCCAATTTTTTTCTTCTTTATATTTCTCTATTTCGCTTTTGCGGCTGCCTCGCAATTTCATTATATAGTCGCTAGCATGCACTGGGAAAAAACCACTTAAAAGCCTTTAAATATTTTTGTAAGCCCAATTTTATAAATTAACCAAAAAACCTAAACAAGTTGCCTTAAAAATCCGAGTTTTATAACTGAAATATGCATAAAGAATTACGAAATGTTAGCTCTATTTTCCTTTAATAAACTTTGTTTTATATAAATAATTTTAAAACAATTAAAAAATATTTCTATAGCAAAAATGTTATAGAAAAATCACTAATATATTAAAGAAAGGGTTTAATATTAAAACATTTACAAAAATTAATGATTTTTATTAAATATACTTCATGTTTGCCAGTAAATTATTTAATAATTAAATTTAAGTAAAAATGCTCTTTAAACTCCCTTTTTAGTACTATTTGTTCGCAGTGTTCGTTCCGCTTTCCCATTTTTTATTACGCTCTCCTTTTTATTTCGTCTCTTTTTTTTTTTGCCCTCGGTTGTGTTTTTGTTTGCGTCTTGTTTCAGCGTTGGACTAGTTTTTGGGCCACCACCACCACCATGAGCACCATCAGCAGCGGCAGCAGTAGCAGCAGCAGCAGGCCATCCCCCATCATCAGTCGCCGACTGGCGGACTGGCGTGGCGGGTGGTTTAAGGAGTTCCGGGGTGTTCCCTCTGCTACTCCCTGGTTTTTGCCGGGCGGTATCTTGTATCATCATCTAGCGGCTTTCCGCTGAGGTTTTCTTCTCTTTCCTCCCTTCTTCCCTTCCGAAAGTTTATCGGCGCCTCAAGGATCCAGGGCGGGCCAAGGACGAGGACCCTTGGAGCAGCCCTCGCCGCCGCCTCTGCCCAGCTGTTGCATAAATTTTCGCATTTAGCCGCCTGTCTCCGGCGTGTGTGTGCGATGTGTGTGCATTAGGTGTGTGTGTGTGTGTACGATGGGGTGTCCTTTTGCGGATTTCGTGAGCGTTTTATGCAGCTCAAGGAATTCCGTTGAAGGCATGACAAGGCTTTTCTTCTCCTCTTGTTCCCCTTGCCGCCGCCTTTTGCCCTTTCTTCGGGGGTACTCAGGGCTTAGCTGGCGAAAATGTTTCTTAGCCGGGTTGAGATTTTAATCGGAATCTAACAAGGCTAAGTGATGTGGCTTAGACTTGTTAGCTTGTCTTTTTACTGCTCGCGGTTGCAGAGCTCATAATTATTTTTAAGTTACCTAATAATATTCATTTTCTAATTAAATATTTAGCTTTTCGATAATATAATATATGCTCGCAGTAAGCCGATATTTTGCGATGTTTAAATGATCAATGGAAACGATAGGCATTGTATAAATAATTTATGTTCTTCAATTTAAAATCACTTTGGATTATTTTTTGCTCTTTCAGTGTAATCTGTAATTGGTATTATCGATAATATCGATATGCTCGCAGTAAGCCGATATTTTGCGATGCTTAAATGATCGATGAAAAACGATAAAACGATTGGCATTGTTTAAATAATTTATGTTCTTCAATTTAAAATCATTTTGGATTATTTTTTTTATTTAAATGCTGTAATCGATAATTATCGATATTCCTAATATTCCTAGATTTCAAAATACTTACTTTTTCGTTATATAATATTTTGTTTTCGATAATTATTTGAATGTTCTATCGAACTTCTCAAAGGTCGTAATTATCTTGAGTCTTGCAGGATGTAGACCTTCCCTGATCAGTATCAATATTATCGATATATTTTTTAAATGCTTAAGTTATCCATAATAAATTTTACGTGGAACTTTCGATAATTATTATTATTATTACTATTAAATATAATGATTATTGCCATGCGATATAATCGATATTCAAGTTAATACCAAACCACAGAGCATCAATCTTTCGACTTCGGCTTGGGTGAACAGCGAGCCTCATCGGTTTCCTCAATTTTCCTGAATTTTCATTTGCGACTCAAACTCAAGTGCGGTCCTGTTTCCGCCGTTGTCACCGCCACCGTCAGTCGGTCGGGTGGGGTCGTCCCGGGTTACACGGGCCATGTCGAGACGACGGAGTGGAGCGACGAGACCAGTTAGCCAAGTTAGCCAAGTTCGCCAAGTTGGCCAAGTGAGAGCGCGCTCGTGGATGTGGATGTGGAAGTGGAAGTGGCAGTGGCATCAGTGGATGGGCGGAGGGAAATGGCCTCCGATGGCAGCTCCAGCTCCTTGCGCATTTGTTTCGTTGTCATAACAAAATCAACAAAAACCGAAATTGATTCCCGTCTTTTCTTTTATTTTTGTTCGTCTCTGGCGGCAGATAATTGGCTTCATTAATGCGAGCATGTCCTTTGAATTATTTTTACATAAATGAGCAGACGACATTCTCTAATGCCACCGCAGCCAGTAGACCAAATAAACCGACTAAGCCCGCTAATCTTGGTTTCAGTAATGCAAAGACGGCGTTATGGCACTACAAGGCTGGCGCTTTTTCGGTGTCTCGGCGACCATCATCATCTACATTGGCGGCGTCCTCTTCCTGTCCATGAACAACATACCCGGCTCGCATCCCAAGAGGCCGCGCATCGAACGCTTCGCCGAGGTGAGTCACCCATCACGCACTTTATAATATTCGATTTTTGTTTAGCATTTTAAAGAGTGAATTTTGTGTGTTGGTTTTTTTTATTTATAATTTGGAGCAACGGAAATGGCTTGGACACATGAAGTGCCGCCGTTGTTGCAGTGAAAAACAGCCTAAAAATATTTGCTATGAAGTAGAGTGAAGGATTTATTGATTCGCAGAAGGTTTAGGTCCGAAAAAGTGCAAAAAAGAGTCTACTAGTTTTTTGAGGTACAAAACACTTCCAGAAAAAAATAAATGTAGAATTTATATTTTCTTTTAGACTCGGAAAATAAGTATATTCAAACAGCTAAATTATTGTTTACTTACATCCTATAAATTCTTAAGAATTAATTAAAGTTTCTTCCTGATAAATCCTAATAAAATATTTGCAATGCAGTAGACCACAAAACTGATTGATTTGCGCAAGGTTAAAGTCTAAAATATTATAAAGAAAGGGTCTAAAAGTTTCAAAACACTTAAAAAAAAATATAAATGCAGATTTTCTATTTTATTTTAGACTCGGAAATAATTATATTTTATTTAATCTCTTAAGAATAAATTCACATCTTTGCCCGATAAATCTTAGAATATAAAATACATCAAATGTATAAATTTTCTAAAGGATTTTTTAATTTAACCCAACCTTTTCGTACTGATTTTTCCTGTACAGTTTCCCAGCTTTCATAGTCCCCGGTTCCCGATGCCCAGTCGCAAGATGGCGATCCGCTGGTGTCGCGACCTCAAGTACATAAATCGAGATCTTCCAAATTACACGGACTACAAGGCCGACTTTTACAGTAAGGATACTCTCTAACCTTATGATAAAAACTCCCTAAAATGATATCCCTGACCCACAGCTGCCCTGCCCAGTGACATGAGCGCCGCCCTGCAATCCCTGCCAGCGCTGACCGCCCTGGCCAGCTTCCCGGGCAGCGGGAACACCTGGCTGAGGTACCTGCTCCAGCAGGCAACCGGCATACTCACGGGCAGCATCTACAAGGACTATGGCCTGCTGAAGACCGGCTTTCCGGCGGAGAACGTGTGCAACAGCTCAGTATTATTGGTGAAAACGCACGAGTGGGGCGGCAAGGCGTGGGCCCCGTTCTCGAAAGCAATACTCCTGGTCCGGGATCCGGAGAAGGCGATCATCGCCGAGTTCAATCGCCAGAGCGGCGGTCACATTGGCTTCGCATCGCCGGATCGCTACAAGCGGACCAAGGGCAAATGTACGTCACATTTATTCCCAGGGCAATTGAGACCAATTATGTTCGTTTTACGAGCAATTAGGGTTAATGATCTATGAGAGCTGAGAGGGTCTCTTTTTTCATTGCTGGGAAAAATATGAACATTCATCGATATTCTTCGATTTATACCAATAATCGATATTTGTCTTACTGTTTCCAGATTGGCAGCAATTCGTGAGCAATAAGCTTAAGGGCTGGGAGCTAATGAACCTCAGCTGGGCCCGCAACTTCACGGGCAGCATCAAGGTTGTGTTCTACGACGATCTGGTCCACCACACGGAGCGCGAGCTGCGCTCCATCCTGGAGTTCCTGCAGTTTCCGGTCAACGAGCAGCTAATGCGATGCGCCATCATGCGCAAGGAGGGCATCTTCCGGCGGAAGAAGCGACTGCTCTCCTTCGATCCGTACACGGAGGCGATGCGGGCCGAGGTCCAGGCCCGGCGGCGCATCGTCTACGGCATGCTGGGTCGACAGGAGCCTTAAGCTCCATAGGAAATAATAATAACGACAAAACGACAAACTTGCAACGATGCACAAGGCAAACCCGGAATTGCAGCACCAAAATCAAAAGAAAGCACTAAGAGAAAGTCCCCCTGCTCATCACGATTTAAAAGTAGGACCCTAGATCTCATCCGGATAGATAGACACATGTAGTAGTCGAACCCTCGATCGAACATCGTTATCGCTATCGTTATCGTTATCGTGATCGTTTCCAATCGTTTGCTTGGCTCGCTTGGTGCATTAGTTCAAATTTTGTTCACTCCCCCTAGGTACGGTATTTAGAGGCATAACTTTAGGTTGACGATATTGATAGGCTATAGATATATAGTATATATATATAGGTAACGATCGCTTGCGTTTGCAACAAGGTATTATGATTCCTGAACGAATTTATGAAATTCATTATAGGCCATGTTGTGCTTCATCGCCCATCACTCACCTTCCCCCCCGGAAAAACTCGACTCAACTCATCCGCGCATTCGTCACTCTCTGGTCACGTTGAGTTCCCATAATTAGACTATCCTTGTAAAAAGTTTTATACACGACTCTACAATAACTTGTGAAATATTAACGACGGCGAAAAACGTATTAGATAATTGTACAAAAAAAAAAACAAACCAAAACAAACAAAAAAAACGAGAACAACAAAACGAATGTGAAACAATGAAAATGATTTCAAAACTGAAATTGAAACTGCATTTTTATTAACTTATTTGGGGAGAGCTTTAAGGACGTGCTTTTGAAGCTCCAGTAAGAGCTTTAAGGATGTCTTCCTGGCTAAGAGCTTTTCCAGAGCTTACCAGTCAAAAGTTGGGCAGAAAAAAGCTTCAAGGACATACAGAACCAAAAAGCATGCTTTGCTTAGTAAAATAATATTCACACATAGATGGCACTATAAAAACTTAAAGAAAACTTATTTTAACATTTTTATTTTAATAAAAAAATCTTTTTTAGCACAATTTGAGCCAAGGTTAAAATAATAAATATTGTCTCAAAAAAATACGTTATTTGCACAATAAATATGACCTAAAGTTAAAGTAATAAATATTATCTCCAATAAAGAAAGACATGTATGATTTTTTAAAATACAAAAATCGCTTACTATGTACATATCTACGTTTAATAGGAATATATTAATCAAGAAATACTTTGTTAAAAATTAAATATGAAATATTAAATATTAAAATAAAATTTCATTTTTATAGAACTATTTCATTTGAAGCTTTTATATCAAAATTTGATTACTTTTAATGAAATTGGCAGCCTAGTATTCTAATTAAAATAAAATTTATAGATTTCTTTTAAAGAGATTTTAAATTAAAAAAAAAGTAATATAAACCTTTGATTAAAATCAGATTAAAAACAATCTTTTTTACAGGAAATTATTTAATAAAAAACATTGCAATATAAATTTAGAAAATAAGCACCTAAGAGGTTAAAATAACTTCAATTAATTCAAAACAAGGCAGACTATATTTTTTCATTTAAAATCTACATTTTGTAAATATTTTTAATCCTATAAATATTTATCCTCATTGTTTTTGTATTTATTTAGTTAAAAACAATGATTTCATATGCTTTCCAAATTATTATTTCCAGATTTATAATTTTGAATCCAACATTTTGGATTCTTAAATATAAAATGAGATAATAAATAGAATTTTGAATATTTAAAGAAGGTACCAAGAACCTATTATTTCCAGATTCAATTAGGTATTTCTTAATTATGGAAAATATTTGTAAAAAATTCCCTTTGCTGAATATACTTTTTTATTAAAAGCTACGGTTTTTGAATTATTATTTTTTTGTTTTTTTTTTTTGGTATTAAAAACATTTTTGTTTTTATGAGCAAAGTGTTAAATTTAAGAAAGTGTTAAATTTAAAAGGAATTTAATTCCTGGATTGGAGCACCCTTTAACCCTGTGGAAGCGGGGCACCCTCTAGAAGATTTGCAATGCTGCATGCTTTTAACAGTTGCACTGCAACAACTAGGCCTTAGCCAGCACCGGCTACCCAGGCCCATTCCCTCCCAGAAACAGAGGCAGTAGCAGCGGGAGCAGGGAGAGGAGCAGGAGCAGGAGCCGGCGGAGGACCACCCTTAGGAAAGTACGCCCATCTCTCTGTGTTTTGGCATTGTTCGGCCGCGTTGGCGTTTTGTGTTGCCTTTTGTTGAGGCGGCTTTCGCTCGCTCTCTCTTTTCCTCTTTCTCTTTCTCCCTCTCTCTCTATCTATAAAAAAAAAAGAAGGAAAATTCCGGAAAAAAGTACTCACTGCCAGGAGAAATTGTGCCATATGCCGGACGTTGCGGGGGCATTGCGATGCTCCGGATTTCCAAAAGGGGCCAAGGGACTCTCTTAGCAGCCGCAGTGGCAGTGGCAGTCGGCGGGGGTTGCTGCGACTCTGCGCCGGCGCCGGGCTTTGGCTTTGGCATTGGCTTCGTCAAGTTTGGAAGCGGCCGCCAGGTAGAGACACGTCCGCCGGATGCCCAATTCCAGCTGAACGAAGGCGCCGGCAGCGCTGCCCGTGCTCGGGCGCTGGCCAATCAGAGGAAGAGCTGGGAAAAGCCGGAGAGCCACGACCGGGTTTTCCTTGGTATTATATAAGCGGCATGGCTGCCATTTTGATGTGTGCGCGGCGTCGGGGGGTGCCACTGGCCGCTGTGGCCACGCCCCCGCTGATAAATAATGAAAACATGTCGTCCATGCCCCATTGAAAATAAACTCCGAAGTTAGCGAAACTCATCATAGAATTCTTTATCACAACACCACGCGCGCTTGTCTAGTTGTGAAATCTGTGTTCCGTTTAGTTTCCACAATAGTTGAGCGCACAGCTGGCGGGGCGGTACACGGAGTAAACACAAACGGTAAAGGCGGTTCGATAAATTCGATAAATTCGATAAAGGCGGTACAGGCGGTCGGTCTAAAGCGGTCTAAAGCGGTAGCGGTAGCGGTACCCGGTACGCTGCAGTAGTAGCTGCAGGAGCTACAGCAGTCCCGACGGTCAAACTGCTGAAGAAGCCCCCTCAAAAAAAATAAAAAGAAAAGAAACTAAACACACACAAAGTGCCACAGCAAGTGCCAGTGTATTCCGAACAACAATACAAACAGGAAACAGGAAACAGCAGGCAGGCGGCAAGCGGAAAGCGGAAAAGCGGAAAAGCCCCGCTCTCGCAGGCTCAGTTCGAGCGCCGAGGCCCAACCGTGCTTATAACCGTTCCCAACAACCGAGTGTGCGGGCGGACTAACCGCCGGAAAACCGGAAAAACCCAAGGGCCAATTTTCTTCACTCTCGCAAGCAGCAACATTTTTTTCCTGTGCTTTTTTTCTCAGTTTCCAACGCGTAACGAAAATAATAAATATTAAACATAAAACTAACCGCCGAAAGTCAAAGTTTTGAAACGAATAAAAAAGAAAAGAAAACCCAGTGCAGTGCCTAAAAAAAATAATAAAGAAAAGAAAACCGTCGGCAAAGAGGGACTGTCATTTAGGGACTGTGTGCTTTGTTCGTTTGCCTTTTTTTACCCCGTACTCGTATATTGTATGTCCTGCATGCAGGACTCGCGCTAAAGCTGTCCCAGTAAGTGCTTCAAAATTTACTCGCCAACCACTTTCGACGCCTCCAGGGCGTTCAAGCTGGAGGAGGATTTCGTCGGCGGCTGCATGACAATGTCGATGTACTCGACGACGGATAAAATGAAAATGTCAGCGCCCAGTTGTTTTCCAGGACGCTACAGTCCCTCCTATCGAAGTTCGGAGCAAATGCGGCGCTGCATGCCAAATCCATCTGTAAGTATCATCTCCTAGAGAGAGAGGAGGGTCTACTCCGATCACCAGGGTCGTCTTCTCCTGCTCCTACTTCTCCTTCTCCGACTCCGATAATCCTAATAGGGATTTTCGAAGGTTTAACTTGGGACAAACACTTGAAAATATTTATATTCTTATAAGAAACTATTACCAGTAATTGTTTTTTGTTCTTATGGAAGTTAGATCTACTCTATCCTTGAGTATCTGTGGGTTTTGGGGCTCAGGATTTTGGTTTAATGGTTAAAAGTATTCCATATTCCTGAATTCCCATTTAATGATCGGATCATTCCAGTTGTAGTTCGCTTTCCTATAGCATTTGTTTAATTATTTAAATTACTCTCGTTTAACTTTACTTTAAAGTATTTCATAGTAGTTTTTATACTAAGAGGTAACCATGCCCTTGAAGGCTCATAATAAACAATAGTAAATGCAAGTAATTTATGCAAAATGTAAGCTTAAAGGTATCAATATTTAATATATGATCCATAGGCAGCTAATATTAAATCATAAAGCTATGATTCGCTTTATTAAAAGCATTAAAACTGTGTTCTATAAGGCTGATATTTCATTGGCTTGGAGGGCTATTATTCCAACATTCTCATCTTTAACATTTTTAAAGACAACTTTAAGGCAGATATTTTACTATCTTTCCTTTGTTGTGATTATAATAAAATGTATATTTTTTGTTATTTATTAGCAGATTGTTTATAAGTCTTTAAAACATTTTATATTTTACAAAAGTGCATTGAATCCATTTGCTCTAAATTATATAAAATATCCTCAATCCATCTATATTTGTTTCTCTACGACTTGTACTATTTCAAAAGGTGTTTTTACATCCTACTCATATTTCCTTTTTATTTCTATCTGGGTTAGTTTGAAAATTAATTCGGCTTTTGCTTGAATATTATCAAAAACGTAAAGCAATCATATCATAATAATGATCCTTCCTTCTGCAGATTGTCATGTCATCATCTTGCGATTCAATCGAGGTAAAGGCAA
>VNJO01004120.1:0-22960 GCA_008042535.1 Drosophila tani | reverse complement strand
TTGTATTCAAACGAACTTCAAGGCCAAGTTGATCGTGAATTTGTATGTGGTCTTGACATTGTTAAATGCTCCGGATTGACCACAAACACTCCGAGAGCATAATCCTTGTTATGTAGGGCTCTCTCTATGGTGGCTACTAACGAATGAAGTGCCGTTTCTACTGATTTCCCTTTGGTCGACATTAGTCTCCCTACATCATTTCTGATGTGTAGGTCCTGCAGCTTTTCGAGGTGTTTTTACTAAAAATGAGGTGAGGCTTATCGGTCTGTAATCCTTGGGGCTCATGTGGCTGCACTTTCCTGCTTTTGGCAGGAAGACAATCCGAGAGGTCCTCCATCAAAAAGGGATATAGCCCGTGCTTAGACAAGCTGTGTTTATTGCGAAGAGCCATGGGGTGATCTGATCTTTGGTCACCTGTGGCATATCTAGAAATATTCCGTCTAGTCCTGCTGCTTTTATACCCGCGAAGGAGTCTATAGCCCAGTGGATTCTTCTAGAGGATATTAGATCAGTTGGGGGGCTTTCAATCCCAGTTGCTAGGACCTGGTGCTCACTGGCATCTTTGACCTCCGTGCATCCTGAGAGGTGTACTTGCCTTAGTGCTGTTAGGGCCTCTTCGCTGCCCTCAGTCCACTGTCCGTCGTTGCGTTTAAGCTAACTCTGTACGGTAGATTGCTTGGTTAACAAGTTCCGGAGTCTAGCCGTTTCTGGGACCGTCTCGATATCGGAGCAGAAGCGTCTCCACGAGCTTCTTTGCGCCCTGCGTAGTTGTTTCTTGTATTCTCTAAGTAGGGTTTTGTATTCTTTGTTGATGACATCATCTTTGGCCTGCTTGGCGATTCTGAAAAATTCCCTGAGGTTATTTCTTTGTTTCGATAGATCCTTGTTTCACCAGGGTGGCTTGGTCCTCTTTTTAGTTCTCGACGTTTCTATGTCTTTCGCGGATTTTACTACGCCCGTACGTATGTATAGTGAGTCTCGTCTTGACTGTCATTTTAAATTGTTCCCGGTTTGTATTCCGAGGGTTTCTGTAGACTGTCAGCTTTGGCGAATGTTCGAATTCGTACTCGAATTGGATGTACTTGTGAGAAGGATGGTCTTTCGAGGACTCTCCATTCCGATAGCTCCCTGTCCACCACCTCCAGCTTGGCCCCCAAAACCCAAAACCTTGGAAAGAAGTTACCCCAAGGTCAAGAGTTCCAAAACTTTGCCCAGGGCTAACAAAAAAAAACCATACAACAACTATTGAATTGCCAACTTTAGCAGTTTATTTGATACATAGCGAAGGGCGTGCCATTTATTCGACTTCTGCAAGCATTTTCAGCATTTCACACGCTTCGCGCTTTGCGTCTTCCAAGTCTTTTATGATTTCATCCATGCGATTTACACAACGGCACAAAGCCAGGATTGTTGACTCAAGTTTCTGCATTCTCTTATCTTCGGGAGTTGCAACGGTCGGTGGATCAGAATCTTCCTCCTTGACCATTTTTTGTTTGTCCTCTGGACGAATAGCTTGGGACTTATTTGAGAAGTTGTTTAATTTGACAAGACCCTTTCTTTTTAAGAGCTTACCTTGATTCAGATTTCCCTTAATATAGTAGAGCTTAAAAAGAACAAACAACGTCCTGCAAGTCTTTTTTACACAGCTTACTTGGATTTGAATTTCCCGTAATATTTTAGACCACAGAGAAACAAGACCCAACGTCCGACTAGTCTGAGACTTATTCTGAGACTGATTCTGAGACCTATCTGAAAACTTATTTCATTTGACAGAACAAATATTTTTTTCGGAGCTTACTTTGATTCAAATGTTCCATACGGCCTACTTTTATCATCTACAGTATTTAATTTTTATTTAAAAGTTCAAGAAATAACTGTGTGTTTCTGATAAAATAAATAGTTTTCAAAGGAAAATCACTAAGCTTAAGCGATGATCGCGAATTTCATAAATTGAGTAATTTTGAAAATGTCCCACTGATTTTGTGTAATTAGATGAGGTTTGGCTTAATTTCTACAATTCCTCCTTCATCCCAATTAAATGATACATACATATATGGATGTACATACATTCCTTGCGGTTCATATAAGGGAATATGAATACATAATATAAGATGTATACACATATGTAAATATGAACATATGTATGTACATTTAATGAAATGATTTCATGCAGTGGGCATATGGCATAATCCTTTTCACACATGTATGGGAATTTCATGAATTGTTTCCGTGCAGTGGGCACATCGCATGGACGCACTAAGTGGTTACTCTTGATCTAGCCTGCGATTCATATTGAATATGAATACATAATAAAATATGCATAAAAACACGTACGTATGTGCATTTCGTGATCTGATTTCGTGCAGTGGGCACATCGCATAAACGCAGTAAGTGGTTACTATATATAATTTAAAGTACACATACATATACAAAATGTAACTAGATTTTTGATTAGATCTTGTCGTTTTCAGGAATATTACGGGTTTCATTATTCATATTTTCGTGGTCACTTTCATTATTATCACTACTAGTAGCATTTTGGGCGGCTTCATCGCTAACAATTGAATTTGATTCTCCTCCTGCCGCTGCTCGGGATCTAGGCTCGCTGCCAGCGGCATTCATTAGGCGGCGGTACTGATGCAGGCTGGCCAGTATTCTAATCATTATCTGGGCAGGTACGGTTATGGTATCGCGCGTCTCCACCAGCATAATCTCGTTGCTTTTAATCAACTAAAATAGGGGATAGGTGGTATACATATATAGATCTTTATTTATTGTGGCTCTAATCTGATTAGTTGGACTTACCCCGGCACATTCCAGCTCATCAAACTGGGGCTCGGCGGCAATCGGCGCCCACAATTTGACATTATAGTCGATCCCAGAGCTGAGCAGGTAGGGCAAAGAGGGATGCGGCTGCACCCGATTGACCACACGGTTATCGGCCAACAGGGTCTTGACCACCTTGCCCGTGGCCCGGTTCCAAATGAATATGTGACCGCAATCGGAGCCGGACATGATGAAGTCATCGCCCCAAAAGCTAGCCCCCTTCACCATAGTCCTCGAGTTCCGGTGGCCACTGAACGACATTTTAACGTAATCGAATTTCTTGATGGGAAACTGATGATGAGCCTCTCCTTCGCTGCAGTGGGTTTCCGGACTCTTGGGAAGATCTGTGATGGAATTTAATAATATATAATCTAAACTAAGGCCTTGATCCCTGGATCCACTTGCCTTCATTGCTATCTATGCGAGATGGGGGACTGTGGGGCATTTGCCCGCTGCCTGTGGCTGCCGACGCATTTGCCAGGGTGCGAAAGACGGCATTTTGCCAGGACATGGGACCAGAACGATTACCAGCGGATGCAGTCGCTGGAGCTTGAGCTGCTTCAGCTGCTTCTGCTCCTGCTGGCTGTGCTGCCGCCACAGGGGCCGGACGCCTTTGGTTGGGCGAGTTGAGCATGCGAAATATCTCGTCGCTGAGGCGACTCAAGACACCCGGCTCCAGGGCGGGACGGGCCTGGCCTATGTTGGTCGGGTTCATGCCCTGGTCCCCCACCGTCAGGGAGTTGGGTCCGGTGTCCGACCAATCCCCCCTGAATCGCAGCCGTGGCATTTGCGGCTCTGGGTCGTCATCGCGTCGCATCTTTGGTGTATAGCAGCCGCTCTTCAGCAGCTCCGCATCGCTATAGCCGGCATGCTTCAGATCGAACAGATACAGCTGCTCCATGGAGTAGCTCACCAGGAGCTCGGACTCGTCCGGACTGAACTTGACGCAAGTGGGACGATAGTGGCGACGCGTATACTCCATGGGTATGGGGTACGCCTTGTATGGCATCATGGTGGAGCTATCCCAGCCAGCTCCCCCGGACAGCATGCGCCTGTCATAGAGACGCACTATCGAATCGGAGCAACCTATGGCCACAGTGTGGTGGCTGACAGGAGCCACATCCATGGCCGTTACGGCACACGGTGCCGTTATGAATATATGCTTCTGGCAGACGCGCTCGGAGCAGCTGGAGGACTCGCGCAAGTCAAAGCAGCGGACTGTGGCATCCTCGCCGCAGCTGAGGAAACTGCGTGGCGTGTCGGGCAGTGGCAGGACATCGAAGGTGCTACCGAACTTGTGACAGTCAAAGACGTTCGTCGTACGCTCGTTTTCACCGACCAGACAGTCCGCTGTCTCGGTCCTCTTGGCGGAGGCGGAGGCGGATGGATACGCGGCCAGGAACTGGGTGTGCATGACCAGACCCTCGCCCGAACAGGAGACAATGGCACTGTCGTTGGAGTGCGGCATGAATCGGGCACTGAAGATGTGATGCTTGTGCTGCGTCTTGCTCCTGGCCAGCACCCGCCCGCTATGGGCATTGGTAACGACCAAATGGTTGTCATCGGAGCCCGAGACGATGAGTGTGCCACTGGCGTTCCAGTTAACCGTGTTCACGCACCCATTATGGACGTGAAGCGTCTGCAGCAATCCCAGACGCTGCACAAAGCTCAGCGAGTCTGCGGAACGGAATAAAAGCTTATTTAATTCATTTTTTGTTGCCAAGAAGCAACGGACGTCCTACTTTTGCAGCTGGCCTGCAGGTTGCTTTGGGCTCCGCTGGCTACGCTGTACGGATAATCCTCGAGGCATTGGTGCACACTACGGCGCAGTTGCGTCGGTATTCTTTTATTATCGCCCATCGTCTGAGGTCGTAGTCGTAGTCACAGCAACTGACGACCAAAGCTGCAAGTGTGTAGTATATAAATATGTAGTGTGCACTTGTGGTCGAAATCCCAGATATAAATAAAATATTGCCAAGGTGCACAACAATTGAGCAGAATAATAATAAAGGCAGGCGAGCACTGGGGGCTAGTTACACTATTTCTAGCTGTGTGGTGGACTTCAATTACATAAATATTATTAAAACATACAGATACGCTTGATAATTAAACGAGAACTGCTCAATTGTCAAGAGCCTGGGCATCGACACGACACGGACCTTATCCTGTCACTATTAACTGCGGCTTACCTAATTTGTATCCTACGGATACATGGGAAAGGAGACCAGAATTTTGGGTTTCCCGCAAAATCAGCGGATTTCTGTTTTATTTTCGGCGACCGTCAGTATGATCCTGAATTAGCTATCGATAGCTTCTTGCGATAGTATTAATAGGGCATGCACACTTGTCACACCTCGAATTCAGTCATTTTCCGGTAATGTATCGGGAATATAAATGACAAAATTAGTTACGTTATTTTAAAACCGTTTTGGTGACAAAAGTTGTGTTCAGAAAATGTATGTGCATGTTTTTATTGTTAGGAAAATACTAGATTGTTTCTGTCTATGCCTGCTTATCGATGTTATCGTGACCAACTATCACCACTAGCACTACAGTAACAGCTGTTTTTGAAAATCTCAAAATGTTTGGTCGCCAGCGGGAAAAAAAAATTCCAATCAATAAATTGTAATACAACGAAATGCTGTCCTCATGAAGCGAAACACAAATTAAAGACACACCAGAGATACAAAAATTTAACAAATAATTAATATAGCATTTTTAATAAAATTAATAACGTAATCATTACCACAATTAAAAAAAAACATATTTTGGGGAAACCCAAATTCAAGACAGTTTAAAGGCGCAACGTCACCACAAGTTTAATGGAAATTTTGTGCTTATTAAAGCAAAATGCGAAAATATTCAGTAGTGGAAATCTTGTAAAGAACATTATTAATGATCAATATATATTTATACTTGGGTAATTCCCCATGGACTAATTGATCAAGATGAGCTGGCCAATCCGGATGAATAGATGGGATCAGTAATCAACACAAAAACTATCGCACGAAATATACGTATCACGATCACGATCACTGGCTTTATATCGATAGCATGCCAAAGTGAAACAATAGTATCGGAGCACAGTGTATCTGTAGGATTTGATATAATAAATATTATTGTATATAAATATTTTAGACAAGGGCCCAATACCTATGCAATTCCGCATACAAAATCAATATTCTCTTAGCATATAATGGTGGACAGGCTCTGGTTTGTCCTTATCTTATCGCGCAAGGTGGACGCGACATGGGACTGCTGTCGAAACTTATCATTATAAAAATAGTGAAGCAGTATTATATTGCTAACTCATAGTATTGATAAACAAAATAAAGCCACACGCGCATAATTAAAAAGAAGGGCCCAAACTGCAGCCATGTCCAACATGCCTACGTCCGCATCCGCATCGGTGAGGAAGCTTAGTCAGGAGCGGACCCGGGAGTGGCTAGCCTCTCAGACGACGACGTCGGCGGACGAGGAGGAGCTGGAGTCCATAGCCGAATCATCGGTAGTCGACAGCCTTGACTATGAGTACTCGGAGTACACCCAAGACCCCGAGGATGATGACGACAACAACAACACCCTCGAGGAAATAAGCACCATAACACTGGGCACTCAAATCCGTAAGTAGAGCCCTTACATATGGACAATGTCTTTATTGAAGCACAAAACGGTACATATGTACATATGTATGTATGTATGTCATGCATATCACATATTGTTTTTGGCGCACAAATTATAATTTATTAGGTTTTATAAAGGAAGGGTCATACAAACATTTGTATTGTTGTGAAATAGAGATACTGGCTAATATTCTAGAATAAATAATGAGCAGCAATATGGTCTAGGTTTTAATAGATGTACATATGTACATATATACAGATGTACACATATAAAAGAACCTGCCTTAGTGCGCACCGTTTAGCAAGGCCGTTAACCATTTCTTTGTAAGCTCTTAAATTTTAAGGTTAGTACACAAACCGACAAAAACTGTTTGTGAATCGCCATCGCCATGAAAGTGAGCGAGAGGCAAACATATGTATGTACATTTCACCTGGCATTAAAATACTAATAATTATGGTACGACTTTAGCCACAACTAGAAAAACAGGTGCAGTCGAGTGTGCCAACGATTATTTCCATTTACTAAAAATGTACATTCATATTTAACGTCCCTTACTTTCCCTTAATTTTAGCTGCGAACAAACGCTCCGTGATCAGCGAAACACTGCGAGACTTGATGAACAGCATCAACAGCATACAAACATTGGGCAACGTCAACATCAGCAATTCAACAAACGTCCATATCGGCAATGTGACCAATATTAATGGCAACATACAGATCATAGCAGATACCTTGAGCCGGCCACGACAAGATGCGCGAAGGGTTTCCCTATCGGATGACCAGGACGAGTCCGAGGAGAAAGTGCGTTCGGATGTGTTTATCAGTAGCCAAAGTAAGCCAACATTCAAGAATATTTAATCTCTTAACCGTAGCCGTAACTGATACGTTTCAGAATTTAAAATTCCAAAAGAGCTGTGCTCGATAATTCCCCGACACTCGTGGCTGGCTCAAACTCCCATTGACGAGCCGCAAAATCTACAGCTACCCGTGAAATATGTGGTCATATGTGAGTCGTCCCTTTGTTTCCTACCAAAATAAATTATTAATCTCAAAAAACAATGATTTTTCACTTAATAGTACACACGGCCACAGAGAGCTCAGAGAAACGCGCAATTAATGTCCGTCTTATCCGTGATATGCAGGTGAGTACGTTGCATTTGGCGACTTACAAGTAAGAAAGCAACAAGTAAGAAAGCCACCCAATCTAATATTCAATTACCTTTTGTTTGCAGTGCTTTCACATAGAATCGAGAGGATGGAATGATATAGCTTACAATTTTTTGATTGGCTGTGACGGCAACATCTATGAGGGCCGCGGTTGGCACACGGTCGGCGCCCATACCCTTGGCTACAACAAGCTTTCGCTGGGCATCAGTTTCATCGGTTGCTTCATGCGTGAGCTGCCCACGGCAGACGCGTTGAACATGTGCCGCAACCTGCTGACACGAGGCGTCCAGGAGGGGCACATTGCATCCGATTACCGACTTATTTGCCACTGCCAGTGCAATTCGACGGAGAGTCCAGGAAGGCGGCTGTACGAGGAAATACAAACGTGGCCGCACTTTTACAATATTGAAAAGGAGCAGGAACAGTGACGGGAAATACGCATTGAACTTCGGTTCGGTCTTCGGTTCGGATAAACGCACACACACATTTTATATTGTTTTGTATTTTGATATACACTTTAGAAATAAACGCAGAGTTTTGTTTGAAAGTTGTTTTTATTAATTTTCAGTGGATTTTTGTGTATTTCGAAATCATTGCAGCTTTAACAGGCGATGGTTATTACTATGGCTGGTATCACCACCAAGAGCCAGAAGAGCATCTAAGATTCCGACTGGGTTTGGCGCGCTGTGTGGACAAGAGAGAAATCCGTTAGCTTAATTGCATTAATACGTGTTAAATCAATCAATCTTTGGCGTTAGATCAACAAATTTTCGGCTTATAGTAAGTTAAATCGGGGGGAAAAAGGTTTGACAAGTCGCTGATCAATTTGGAATCAATGTTAGTCACTCGAGGGACACAGAATTGGTTATAGTTGAAAATGCAATGCAATCAACGGGAGCGAAGCAATTGGGTTAACCCTTGCGTTAGCAGGGACTTACGCCAGTCTATTTAGCCTACAATTGTTGGCAGAATACTTAGGCCTTTTCATCTGTGAAATATACATGAAAATACGTATGATGAAGTATTTTTATATAAGTTCAAGATCTAAGGGCTGCATTGAGTTGAATTCTTCCTAAATCTCCTTTAGTTTATGTAATTGATTCATGGCCGGGCCATTCCGGCGACAGCCTAAAGTTGCACAATCGAAAGGACTAACTACAAAGGATTATACGTACGGGCTGGCCTGCCGTTGGCCCAGGGTGTGAACTTCACATGGCTTTCGTTCCGTTTGGCAGCGTCTGCACGCAATTCTGTGCGCAGGGCCTCTCGCAGAACGCGGGCAGCAATGTTCGAGTATTGGATGTAGCTGCAAATGGAATTCATTTGAATGAATTACGTAATGTGAATCATGTTTGGGATCTGGGCCGCGCTTTCTTCCACATCAAGCAGCATCGTCGCATTGTAGAGCGCCTGACCCTTAT
This sequence comes from Drosophila tani, assembly GCA_008042535.1. NCBI lineage: Eukaryota > Metazoa > Arthropoda > Insecta > Diptera > Drosophilidae > Drosophila > Drosophila tani. Next base: position 13,922 of record VNJO01004120.1, on the reverse strand, counting down.
ATAATGCTTACGTTATTCCAGCGGCTCTCCAGGCAGTCATTTTCGATCAGATTGTTCGTACAATATTTACGCCAGAAAAAATATTCACTCCAATTAAGCGACTGCAGTGAGACCGGGCTAGACAATCAGAACACACACAATCCGGCACGGGAGAATATACCAGAATAAATACTAGGAAAATTTGACACTGTTCTCACAGCACACCTAATTTTAATTGTTTTGTAATATTAATTTTTCAGTAACTCCGTTAATATTTAAATAGCGTAAATTAGTATGGCTCCCTGGTTAATAAATTATATATAAAATTAGTTTGAATCATCTCGGACATTAACGTTAGAAAAATACGTTTCCCCGTGACGGGGAAAATTCATATCTTTCTCTATTGTTACGTTATTGCCATCAGGAACCTAAAATCGTTCCCGAAATATGTACAGAATATAGGTAAAGAATCGAGATTAACATTTTTCAAAATTTCCTGGCGTTCCAAGATGTGTTGTGTGAGAATACCATAAAATACTAAAATTTAGATAGTCTCATGGCAAAAATCGATTGCATCCATTAGCAAGGTCGATTTTTTTTTGCAACTCCGATATACTACTTATATTTTTTTGTGGTTGTGAATTATGGTCATACTGTGCTGTGAGGAACAGTAGTACTTTTTTGCGAATATATCTCGTCCTGAAGGGTTTATTAAAAAGAATATTGATTTGATTTGCCAATTCCCAGTAGTGCGTTCATTTTATATTGAGAATAAAAAAAGGTAGAAAGTAGTGATATTGTGCTATGAACGAACACAACCTCAAAAGTTTTAATGGCGTGGCTTTTTTATCCACTCATGTGTACATGCGTGCGTGCACAAATAAATTAGGGAAATAAACTATGTCCTCCCCCTCCTCCCCCCCTGTTTTCTATAAAGCCATTTGCAAGTTTAAAAATTATAATTATATATATGAAAATATATAGGAATGACACGTATAAAATTATGCAGTATTTTTGTTCATAAATATATATATGTATGTGTACATGGTGGTGCTACCTGAGTGCGAGTACATATGTACATTTAACGTTTTTTTCTTCATCGTTGAAACAGTTGTAAGCTTGTACATGCGCATTCATTTTATTAAAACGCTCGTATCTTATTATTTTCAGAATAGTTGACTGCAAAATTCCTGAGATAGCGCATTTTAAGCGTCAAATACATCTGGCAAGGGATCACTGCTTAAACTTGGCAATTTCTGTTGGCAGTGTAATTACATAGTTTGTTTTTGCTTTTAATTTCGAGTCGACTTGCAATTGACTTTAGAAAACCCGATTGTGCTTTATCTTTGTCTAATTTGCGAACTGGCAGTGCGCACCCCAAGGAGGGGAAACAAAATCTTATATGACTTTTGAAAGATTCTTTGGTAAGTACCACTAAATATTTCTCAATATCATCTTATTATTGCCTTATGCAATTTGCAAGTGAAATTAACTGTAAAACAAGTTGTACATGCAATGTACATAAGCAATGCATGCACTGGAAAAGTGGAACAAACAGTTATAACGATTTAAATAGGGGGTGGTCCTATTTGTAAATATTTTTTAAGGAAACCTTTGCACATTTTTCATTTTCCGTCACGGAGCAATATTCAGCGAAGAAAAGTATATGTATTGTGTGTATGAGGAAACAGAGGTGTTGTATGGTACTAAGGTCTTTGTTGCCTATAAAATTTAAATTTAACTGATGGCGATAATTAGACACAGAGTCGTTTAATAGTACAACAACAAGTATAGTTAATATCGCTTTCAACGGCCGTCCACGTAGCTGCGGCTGACGTATTTTATAAGAAAATGTGCATTACAAATTCCCAGTACTAAAATCAGTAATTAATAATTTAAATTTGTAAGTAGAAAATCCCTTATTGATCTGAATGTAAACATACCTTTATTCTAAATATTTTTTTTTGTATCTGAACTACTGAAAGTAACTTAATTTTGTTTTGACTCTCATATGTCACTAAGTAGGTTCTAAGTTGGGGGTACTAGATACTTTGACTAATGAGTTCTAGGATCGCATTAACATTAGAGTTAACATAACATAATGTCATTAACATAAAGTCAAAGAGAGACCAACCTTTGCCTTTTAAAACTATCCTCTCTTACGAGAGTTATCGAGAGTTATCGAGCTATCGAGTTCTTGCCAATAATTGATTCATTTATATATGAATTATATGAATTATGTGTTGCATTGTTCGTTGTTAAAGATTTATATAGACGGAAGAAGGCGAGGTGCGTGACCTCGAGCTTTTTTTGAAGATTTCAATTTTAAATTTAAAGGATATCTTTGAATATAAATATACATTATGGTTAATCTTAACTTTACAGTTGGGGGAAAGAGATAAGATTAGATCGAATCTGCCAAATCCAATTACTAATAGAAAGATTAGTAATAATAATGAAAAAGTGACCACAGATATACAGAAAATAAGGTAAACATCTCTGAGAAAAGCCTGCGTCGCGCTTCCATGTCGTATGGTTTAGCTTATGAGGAATTAATGCTATTGAGTTCCAATGCATTCAAAGTTATGTTTATTTGTTCTGTATATTCATCATCATCATCGTCGTCGTCTGAGCAAGCTTCCCATGTTTATTGGAATCGTATTTCCGCCAGCCAGCCGACAGTCCGTTTCTTAGTTTCATTAGAAAAGACCGCTCAGTCTGGGGCTCATTCTGGGGCTCAGTCTGCAGCTACACCTCTCTCGATCAAGGCTCGATCGATCGGTGAAAGCCACATATAAATTGTGTATCCAGTAGTTTGAAGTTCGGTACTGAAATGTTTGTCACTTGAATCTCATTTCACTAATACCCAGGTGTCAATTGAAAACCTTTTTGGGACATAGACACAACACATATTTGCCCGAAAATTCTCTGTGCTAAAATACTTAATTTTGTGGTTATTCTAATTTTCTGAAGTTCTTAACTTAACTTAAATTGGGCAAACACGTTTTCGGCCAGCTAAACAATACAATACAACATTTGGTCAATTGATCGCATCAAGGACACGGATCTTCAATAGCTATTTTTCATGTGGTCTAAATTTTCTTCCATTTTCGGGTCAATATGGCTTTGCATTAAATGGCAGTCTTCAGTTTAAGTTATAGCAGTTGTTGGCCGGAGATTTGATATATACAAAAACACCAGTTCTACAGACTTTTAACGTTGTTGTGTTAACGGTAAAATCTAAACATCTCTTCATGTCTTTATGTAATTGGATTGTGTAATGGTAAGATGACATTTAAAGCACTAGGTTACTATGATATTTCAATTTAATAGATATTGCAGTTTAATGATCTTATTTAATCAATTTAATTATGGTTTAATCTTTGCAGAAACACCAGCAAAAAAAGCAGCACCTCTCATTCCACAAAAACGGAGTAAAGGGTTCGAACTGTGCATGAATTCAAAAGGGCGAACCATAAGTCACCGGTAAGTTCAAATTAAAAAACTCCCTAATAATATGCACGATCATGCCTAAAATACATCCTTCACACTTGCTTCGTTTCGATCTTTGATAAAAATGTTCTCACTTGAACTTTTTGAATAAAAACTTGAGCGTTCGCACTTGAGCAACATATTAAATGCTTAGCGTAAATTGTCTATAACTTTCAGACTTTGCTTGGTTTAAATTTAAAATTGAAGTATTAATACTAATATTAATACCATATTAATACTGCCTGGGTCAAATAGTAGACGGGAACTTATTCTCATGACTTGCGTCAAAAAGTTTACCCAAAAAAAAAAAAAACAAAAACCGATTGACTCAAAATTAAATGTTTAATCATTTGACTCTTTGTCGAAAGGCTTTGTAAATGATGCTTATATAGGGACTTATCTATTTTTTAATGAAATAAATAAACTCCTACTCATGTCGGATGATTAGTTTATAGGGAATTTAAGCTATTGAATTCCCATGTATACAAGTTGCCTGGAAGTAATGTTTACTCTTTTATATACATATTTTCGCATATGTATATACTCATCATCATCATCACCATCATCATCGTCTGAGCTCCCTATGTTCATTGGAATCGTATTTCCGCCAGCCGGCGACGGCCCGCTTTCTAGTTTCATTAGAAACAGCTCAGACTGGGGCTCAGTAGACGCTTGAAACCCCTCTCGATCAGGGCTCGATCGTTGCCAATTTCAATAGCCTACTGAGAAGGGGGAGTACTTAGAAATTGTGACAGTGGGGGGGGCAAACAATTATTAATGAGCTCTTCTCTATTATCTGCTTTGTTTTTTGTTCTTTTTTCTGCAGGACTTCGAGTAACAGACATCGGAAGTTACAGCCATTCAGGTACACATGAGCCTGTTAGTTTGTCATACTTAACAACAACAACAGCCAGAACAACCGCAAATTGGTAAATTAAAAAAAGCCACTAAATATACCCGGATTAACTAATTGGAAAACGTAAAATATATATATAAACATATATGTATGCCCAAATGCATATATGTATATATTTAGTTATTCATTCAAAAAGCACCAAGTAGAAGGGCTGAGAAAAAGAAAGATTCACCGAGAAAGCGAAAGCAAAACCGACTTTATGCAGAGGAGAGCAAAAATCGCTAACGTTGCGGAATATAGAAATATCAAGATAAGCTCAAGATTCTCTGAGGAAAATGCTAGCTGAATTTTAAGGCGAAATTGAGTAAAAAAAAAGCGTTGTTTATGTAAGGCACCATTTTAATTAACAGCTCAAGCATAATTACGTCGAGAGCTCCATATATTTCTGGAAATATATCTACAAAATTCTCCTCGTTTATTCTCGGTACAGTTTTTAAGTGTGACCAGCCTAGCAGAAGAAGCAGCAGCAACGGCAGGAAGCAAGCACCAGCAACAGCAGTAAAACCAAAAAAAATCAAATTTAATGAACGGAAACGAAGAAAGTTGGAGAAATCACACAATAGCCAAAAAGCTAAAGTCGATAATCGATTTGCTTGCAACAACAGCAGCGCTACTAGACAATTGGTATTAGTTTAAACAGCGGCTGGCGGCGATCCCAGATACCTCCCCCCCCCCTTCCAGTTCTATTTTCTATTTAGTTTCATTTACAACCTGGACTTCTTGTTGTTGTTAGCCAAAATTTGCGTTATCTTTGTTGGTTGTTCCGTATAAACAGTAGCAGCAGCAGCTCTCATCAAAATGGCGACCGTGAACGTTAACCGCAGCGTGACGGACATCTTCTACCGCTACAAGATGCCACGCTTGCAGGCCAAGGTCGAAGGCAAGGGCAATGGCATCAAGACCGTTCTGGTCAACATGGCCGAAGTGGCCCGCGCCATTGGACGCCCGGCCACGTATCCAACGAAGTATTTCGGATGCGAGTTGGGCGCCCAGACCTTGTTCGATCATAAGGTAAGCTAAGTTGTAAAACACTATCGATCTTTCGATGTTTTTTTGCTATCGATGTTTCTTAAGACATGAAATTTCTGCTCATAAAAATTATATTTATGTCAGTCTTGTACCCTTGAGTGCTGCCACCTTATATATTTTTTTAGCAATATTTCTTTTTAAAAATGGCAACGCCTGAATACTCAAAACATCGATAGTGCGAAGAACAATCGATGGTTCTCAAAAAAGTTTAAAAAGATCGATAATATCGATAGTGCTTCGATGTTTTGCCAGCACTACTAAGCTGCTCGGGTTTCGCCTGAATACTCAAAACATCGATAGTGCGAGGAACAATCGATGGTTCCAAAAAAAAAAGTTTAGAAAAAGAGATAATATCGATAGTGCTTCGATGTTTTGCCAGTACAATTTTCAAAGTCTTAAAATGGAATCTAATCGGACAGATCTGTATTTTTTTCAATATTTATTTTTAAAAATGGCAACGCCTGAGTGCTACCACTTTATATATTTTTTTAGCAATATTTCTTTTTAAAAATGGCAACGCCCGAATACTCAAAACATCGATAGTGCGAAGAACAATCGATGGTTCTCAAATAAGTTTAAAAAAATCGATAATATCGATAGTGCTTCGATGTTTTGCCTGCACTACTAAGCTGCTTAGGTTTCTCCATAACTTATATGATTATAATTATTATTATCTATGATTTATCTACACAGAATGAACGTTTTATTGTGAATGGGTCGCACGATGTGAACAAGCTGCAGGATCTGTTGGATGGCTTTATTCGCAAATTTGTTTTATGCCCCGAGTGCGACAATCCGGAGACCAATTTGACCGTTTCAGCTAAGAACCAGACTATTTCGCAGTCGTGCAAGGCCTGTGGCTTCCATGGACTGCTCAAGGTCAACCATAAGGTGAACACCTTTATTGTGAAGAATCCGCCATCGTTGAACCCGGCCGCCCAGGGATCGTCCCTGACCGAGGGCAAGCGCTCGAAGAAGCAGAAGCAAAAGAATGAGAGCTCCGACGGCTCCATGTCCAACAACTCGATGGCCAACAACTCGGGCGGAGAGTCGGACGGCGGCAATGGCTCGAATCAGGCGAGCCAAACGGAGGCAGAGATTAGTGCGGCCATTCCGGAGAAGAACATAGCCGAAGACGACGACGAGGGATGGAGCGTGGATGTCTCGAAGGTAATAATTAAATGCTTTAGCTCGGGGTACTCATTGAGGAGGTATCCTTGTTGCAGGAAGCCATACGGGCCCGCTTGCAGGATCTAACGGATGGGGCCAAGGGCATGACCATTTCGGATGACTATGACAAGACCGAGAAGGAGCGCATCGATATCTTCTATGAGCTGGTCAAGGACAAGCGCGACAAGAAGGAACTGGATGACTTGACCATCCACAAGGAGCTGTTCATCGAAGCGGAACGTCTGGATATTCTCAACAAGGCGCCCATGGTCCTGGCCGAGCTACTCTTCTCCGAGAACATCATCAAGGAGGTGCAAAAGAATCGCAATTTGCTGCTTCGCTTCACGTTCAACAATCCAAAGGCACAGCGCTATCTAATTGGCGGCGTCGAGCAGACCGTTGAGCTCCATCCGAACTCCCTCATGGGCAAGGTGGCCGGCATCTTTAAGATCTTCTATGACCTGGACATACTCGACGAGAAGGTCATCCTAGACTGGGGCCAGAAGGTGAGCAAAAGGCATGTCTCGAAGAAGATCGCCACCGAGATACACGACAAGGTGTTGCCGTTCGTTCAGTGGCTCAAGAATGCCGAGGAGGAGTCATCGGACAGTGAGGACGACGACGACGATGAGCTGCCAGAGGAGTCTGAGGATGAGGATGATGGATACCGTTATAAGAATAAGAATAATAAGCAACAAGATGGCGGCGACGAAGGTGATGATGTTGATGAAATTGACATTGATGGAATATAAAGCAGAAGCAGCAGAAAGCAAGAAAGCGAGTAAAAGCGAGTGAAGCGAGTGAAGTTATCAAAGGCGTAATCCTTTCAGCTAATAGTGCAAATATTGCTAAAGACGCAGACGCGCGCGCATTCCGAAGGAAACAAATCGGCATAACCGCAAAATTAGAGAGTTTTTTCAATAAGTATAAGTGGTTTATCTCTTCGGCCGGCTGTGCTGGTTTTGTTTTTTTCAGAGAGAGGTTCAAGGTAACATCGTTTGAGAACCGTCGGGCACGTCGTCGTGTCACGCCAACCTTGCTTTACTTTTGAGTTATTGCTTTACTGTCTTTCACTTGTAAGCATTACCCTTAATCAAGCTGCTGTAACAATAGACGTTAATTGATCTTAATTACACCTTATATATTTCAAACAATAAATTTAAAATTTAAAATAAAAAGTAAATGCAATAGCAAAAAAATGCAACAGTTCTGGTTTTTTCTTCATTCATTTATATAAATAAGCAGTGCACACTTGCAACACATTAGATATGGATCCCTTGGAAATGGTCACATTAAAAACTTTTCAATAACTTTAATGTCAGGTGGATCCATCACGTGGGGGAGGTTGAGATTGGCCAGGACTCGATTAATGCCACACTTTTGGAGAACATTTTCATTGAATAGTGAAAGAAACTTGATTTTATCCATACTCTCTCCGATGAAGAGCAGATTTCGAGTGTCTGAAGCCAGCATGTGTCTATTGTGGTGCTTTATAGTAAATTTAAGCCAAACATATGACTTTCTTATCCAAATACGTGATATTTAAGACGAGAATATCTTCATACCGGAGGGATATTTGACGAGTTTCGTTCGGATTGGTTGATCAAATATCAAGACTTAAAATATTCAGCATTTTAGAGCCTAAAAAACTGGAGTTATGATATTTTAATTATAAACTCCATTAACGTTTCCATATTTCGGCTCGTTCCAAGCTCCTTAAAGATTCCAAGAATATAGCTCGTTCCCATCAGGACCTCTTCGGGGTAGCGGAAGCGAAATGAAAAGCTAACACCGCTATGTGGCTAAGCATTTATTTGTATCGATATCCGATAACCTGTAACAATTGATTGTAATCCCAACAAATAAAACATATGTATCCGGTGTTAGTTCATAACATCCTTGAAGTCTGCCTAGTTATGTTTATGTTTGACATTTGTAATTTATTTGTTGTAATTTATCTATTTTCTGTACCACATCTGGAGGGTCTTCATACGCTTTACCTTCTTCTGCAACTGCAAGACGCCGTACATTAGGGCCTCGGCAGTTGGTGGACAGCCGGGGACATAGATGTCGACGGGGATTATCCGGTCGCAGCCGCGGACCACCGAGTACGAGTAGTGGTAGTAGCCACCGCCGTTGGCACAGCTTCCCATGGAAATGACCCAACGGGGCTCGGGCATTTGGTCGTACACCTTCCTCAGTGCCGGTGCCATTTTGTTGGTCAAAGTGCCAGCCACAATGATGACATCGGCCTGCCGGGGGGATGCACGGAATACTACGCCGTAACGATCCATATCATATCGCGGGGCTGCAATGTGCATCATTTCGACGGCACAACAGGCCAGGCCGAAAGTCAAGGGCCAGATCGAGCCCTTGCGACCCCAGTTGAGGAGATCGTCCAATCGGGCCAGGGACCATTCCGCCACAGATGATTGTTTAGTTCCGAACGGAGAGTATCCCTTCTTTGGCAAATCCGGTGACGATTCAATCACCGGAAGAGTTTGTTGTTTGCGTACGAAAGTTGCATTCAGTGCGGGCACTGAATATATTGTATTCGAATTAAGGGTCGCTCTTTGCAAGCACTTGCCTAGGGTCGAGGTCGAGGTCGTGATAGCTGAACGCAACATTTTGGTTCTGAAAAATGCATGAAAAGTAGCTTTTGAATGTCATAGTTAAATATTTAATACCTTATTTATGTAACTTCAGCTAAATAACAGTGTGTTGGCCAGTGTGGCAGCAGCAGGGCCTTCTACCATCTGTCTCACGCAAAATATACTGAAATATACTATATACAAAAATACCAGCAAATGTCCAAAGTAGCCAATTTGCAAATTCACATGGGAGCCAATTTTACATGGTGAAACAATCACCTTAATGTTCCATTCCCACTGTCTACTGTCAGAGGGTATTTTCAGTATTTTTGACCACTTTTAGCCTATCGGTCGGCGATTTTTTGATACGTTCACCGCTAGCTTAAAAACAAACATAAACCTAAACAGCTGTTCAAGGGAGTGGCAACAAATTTCAAAAGGAAAAGGTAAAAATAAATATTTTAAGATATCTTATTATTGGACTGGACATTTTTGTGGACCCCAGGAAATTAATTTAAAAATTATAATTGACAATATTACCCATATTATTTACAAGTTCCGTATATTCCAGCCATTCCTTCAAGATGTGTTGCGTGGGTATAGTGCATACACCTAAATCTATCGGTATAATTGAATCGGCGATTGCGCCATCGATAGGTCTAACTTAAACAATTCACGTGTTTTCAAAACAATAATAATGGTATTGATATCTGATGCTTTAGGCTTATATGTGTCCCCCAATTGTGTATTGGCTGGTATGTACTTATAATCTAATAAATAAACATACAATAAAAATAGAATTCTTTAAACAGGTCACGGAAACCAAGCGGTGCTATACAGCGCCAATAAAAAAGTCAAGTTACCAACTGGGCTTCGTAAGGGAAAAGTACATGGATTTGCTTCAAGTCCCATAAATCACTTACAGGATTTACTGTTGATTTTTAGCGAGAATGAATACTCGTTAATACTCCATAGTCCCCGTAATGAAAAGGATCAGTTTAAACTAATCTATGAGGGCGAAACCAAAGACTGGATTAATGCTGCCAAGTTCCTGGACGATAATGCAGATAATGCAGATAAGAAAACATTTGTCTTGCACATGGCCCATAGTGCACTCTTATATTTGGAAGTTGATCTAAAATCAAATGCAGATTGTCGCCCCCTGGAATTGGCTCGATGTTCCGAGAGTTCCATTCTATACTGCACCAGTTTACACGGCAATCGCTTTGGGGATTTGGCCATAATAAGTGGAAATGCCTTTGGAGAACTGCTGGTATGGCAGACGCAGAATGGCATTGCTTCAGGGCCAGCAGGTGTTCCTGTTAAAAATTATCCTTTACTGCTTCGTCTGCCAGCCCATAATGGTGTTATTTTCTCAATTGACTTTGACATGGCCTCCCAACTGTTGGTAACAACTTCCGACGATCGTTCGGTGAAGTTTTGGCGAATCCAAAACTGGGAAAACTGGAAGAAGGCCGAAATAAAGCCGATGTTTAGCTGCTTTGGGCACAGCTCAAGGGTTATGTGTGCTGTGGTCTTTGAAGCTGGTAAGTTTGGGAATCTAGGGCATGATAAAATAACATAAGGTGGTCTCGTCGGCAACTGACATCCACTTATTGTATGCTTGCAATAAGTGCGAGTGAAAGGAACATAGTAAGCTGTGTCGTATTGAGTGTGAGTGAGGCGGCAATATGATAGTTGATTAGCGTGCACTGAAATAAGTGGATACTTCGTAAAACTTCGGCTCACGACGAGACCACCTTATGTTATTTCATCATGATCTAGGGTTACTTTATGAATTCATTTTGTGTTTTTTTTTTTAGGTGGCCAGGCATATGTGGCTAGTGGCGGGGAGGATTCCTATGTCTGCGTCTGGAATCTCCGCGGCGACTTGCTGTTGAAACGTCGCCAACACTTCGGGGCACCTATATGGCGGCTGGGCTTCAAAAAGGATGACAATACCCTTTATAGTACCAGCTCTTCGGGTAATTTGGCAGCGCAAGATCTTCAAGAGCTTCTTAGCGGGCACAAAGAGGCTGCTGCTTGTATGTTGAGCGACTTGGAGGCTTCTGGCGGAGGTGACTTTATGAGAAATGTCAAGTTTCTCAATGATCAGCTAATCGTAGGCCTGAGCAGCTTGAATCAGTTGTATTATATGAGAGTATCAGAGGATAGTTGGCACCTAGTGGACCCCGACTTTCCCACATACAAACGGACAGTTTTGGAAGTGTCTGGCGAGGTTATAGCCACCTGCGGACATCGCCGAATAACCATTTACAAGTACAAAGCAGATCTCAATAGTTTCGAGCAGGTTTTCGATGGCGAGCGACTGACGGGTACGATTCGCTCATTTCACATCCTAAGCAAGGACCTTTACCTGGCATCGGATGACCTGGGCAACTGCCTAACCCTAAGAGCCCATGATTTGAGCATAGATTCTCAGATTGAGCTGGGAAAATATAAAGAGGCTTGGGTAACGGCTGCTCTGCTCATATCGAACAATTATCTCCTGTTGGGCGATCGCAGGGGCCATGTCATGCTCTACAGCCGCCAGAGTTCCGCCGACACCTTCATATTGAAGGCATCTTTGAAGTATTTGCATGGCAAAATGGGCACAAACTTTTTCAAGCTGCTCCATGTTGCAGACACGGCAGACACCGCCCATGTGCTGAGCGGGGGTCATGAGCCCCTCTTAAAATATCTTCATCTTCGGCTAGCCGAAGAGTGTACCCTGACTATTGGGCAGCGCGAGAGTGTACCCTTGTCCTGGGTGGAAGCCTGTCCCCGCGGAGACCTGCTGCTGGGCTTCAACGACAATCACATTGTGGCCTGGTCCCGGCAACATGATGTCCTCGTGCAGCTGGCCTGCGGCGGGGGCCATCGGTGCTGGGACTACCGACTGACGCTGACTGATGCTGGCGAGGATGTGCTTGGCATTTTATTTATAAAGAAGAAGCGCGTGTTCTTTTATCGCAAGCCCCTGTACCATGGGATTGCTAGGGATATGGCCAAAATGGAGCTCAATAGCTGGCACACACGAAACTGCAACGCTCTCCGACTTCTGGGTGGTCACGACAAGGCCCCACCTTTGATTGTCTCGGCCGGGGATGACAACATCATTAAGGTGACGAAGGTAATCGATGATACTTTGGTTCAATGTGCCGAAGTGCACTCCCATGTCTCCACAGTTCGCTGCCTGCAAGCCCATCGACTAAGTTCAACAACATGGCTCATTTTCTCAGCCGGAGGACGATCTAGGCTGTGTATCAACCAGCTGGAAGTGAGCAAGGATAACAGCAAGTGCCTTGTCACAGAGCTAGCCACTCATGTCCTGCAGAAATCCAGCACTGTCCAGGCCAGACTGATGGCCATCGATATTGTCCAGGAGGAGGACGGGGAGGAGCAGGGACACTTCTCCTTATACGTGGCTGTGGCCGATGGCGAGATACGCCACTATCACTGGCACTTGAATAAACCCTCGGAGCTTCATTTGCAGACTTTCGTGGACATCAAGCGGTGTCCCCTCACCTTGCAGTGGGTAAAAGGCAAGGCAATTGTCTTGATTACCACAACCAGCGGAGAAATGTACGGATTCGATCGAACCTTGGCCACAAAATGCCTTCAACTCCGGCTGCACATGACGGGAATAAACACAATAGACACCTGCATGGATGCCAAGGAGGAGCAGCGTCTGCACATCCTGTCCGGAGGGGATGATGAGAACATAAAGTACACAGTTCTCGACTTGGACACCATGGCGGTGGCATATTCAAAGGCATTTCTGGGCCTCCACAATGCGCAGGTGAATGGCCTTTCGATCCATTGTTCCGCCAAAGAAGCAGATCCCATGAAGGGAGATTCGGAGGCCGAAATGTTTGCCTTTACCTGCGGCATCGATAAGCAAATCTACAGGATTGATCTGAGAACACATCAGTACAGGCGGGTGGGGTACACCAGCATAGCTGACATTAAGGGTATGCTGGTCGATGAGCATCATCGGCGGATGTACTTTTACGGCAGCGGATTTCAAATTGTGGAAATGTAAACTTAAGTATGTTTTCCGAGAAGGGGAAAGGGCTTCGTTGAGCGAAGTTTGACCAATTCGAGCACTAGAACTTAAGTGAGTGTGTTGTCCTGGCCAAAAAATGTGATTTAATTAATAAGAAGAAAGAAAGCTACAGTCGAATGTGCTCGACTGTGAGATACCCGGTACCTAAACGTTTGCGCTTCACACTAAAAGGCAATTTAAAATTGTACATACATTATATATATACAAGTCAACTTCGATACTTCTTAAAATAAATCGCCTCTCGAATTAGCTCCCGACCTAAACAATTTATTGTCATACTTAAATATGAATGATACATTTTATAGGAACACATAAAAACCCGCTCGATCGGCGTTAAAATTATGAATTGTTAATCTTTGTCATTTCTTGCTATATTCTTTTGTCATTTCTTCTGCAGTTGGAGCCATTATATCGCACGGCCAAGGCTCGAATGCGCCACCTGTCGGCTACAGCTTGCAACAGCAGTGCCTTAGGTGTTAAAATTCTAACCTTATTGCTAGTATCTCCCATGTTTATCATCCGATTTTACTGAAATTTTCAGGAAATTTCCACTCTATTTTATTCATTTATTGTATCTATTAACTTTAACCCGAAAATAACGAGTATAGCTTATTTTACGTTTTATATGATTTTTCAGGGCGCAAGTGGGCGTGGCCAAATTTTAAAACAAACTTGA
>VNJO01004117.1:0-16875 GCA_008042535.1 Drosophila tani | reverse complement strand
AGCAGCAGCAATGGAACAGCAGGGACGACAATGGATCCAGAGGCACCCAGCAGCAGCAGCAGGAGCAGCATCAGAAGCAGCGGCGTCAGCAATCAGAATCAGCCTCGGCAGAGCACTGCTGTACCGCCGTTCACCCTGACAACGATTATAACAACAACGCCTCTGGCACCGGGGCGTATGTGCAATGTTTTGGGTAAGCAAGCAAGTCACAGAAGGTCGAAATAGATTATTGCTGCCAGAGAAATGTGCATGCACAGCAGCAATTATTTTTAAGAAGGAAAGCGTTCCCCTGTAAAATTTTTTATTTAAAATTTAAGCTTTTGTTTTTTTAATTTAACTTCTTTTTTGATTTGTCAAACATTTTCTTCGCATACAAAATTTAATTTTACATGCCAATCTCAATCCAAATCGATATGATTTTCTCTGTGTAACGAAATCACCGAGCTCCCGCGTCCGCGGTGCCTTCTTCTCCACTATTTTATTACTGCTCGTCACAATTGCTCACTTCCTAATCCCATTTAAACTGCAAATCGAACTCGGTTCCGTTGCTGTCGTTGCAGGCAAGCTGTATAAAATTGGCGACATTCTGCCACAGGATACGGGCAACTGTCTGCAGTGCGTTTGCACGGATGCCGTGACACCCGACGAGATGCCGAGCGTCACCTGCAGTCCGCACAATTGCCCGCCGCTGGTTCTGCCGGATCTGTTTGACGCGACTGGCTACTGAGGTTACGGGTTGGTGCTGTAAGTTGCCCAGGACCCAGGACCAGGACCAGGACCACGCCCTGCGGGTGCTTGGACGGCAGGTGTTGGCATTTTTGAATGGATCGAATCGTGATTTAAACCCGAAACCGAAGCCACAACTACAGCATGCCGCAGGAAACGGGGAAGGAGGAGCTCACAGCTCACAGCTCACAGCTCACAGTCACTACTCACTCGCACCGTACTCACTCCCATATTGCATGTCAAGGTCTCAACTAACTCAGCATAATCGTATGGATTTCAGTGTAAAGCCCTCCCTATCACGAGTGTCGAGAGCACTCTCTAAAACGAATACCTATCAGCAAGCATATACTACTCTTATTGGACTATATATATACATATATTGATCAGACCAGACCAGGGTGGGGAGCAGAGTGGAGGATGTGGCGGTTGAGGCACAGTCTAGGTTTTAAGGTGAATGTTTATGCATTTTATAGGAACGCGAACTCATCTCTCTCCCCATGTAGTCGATCGAGTCCCGAAGAAGAAACAAGAAACAATTGAATGTATACAGCAGTAGAAATTTTAAAGAATTTATAAATGTACCACAACAGAATTATATACATATATATATATACCTATACCGACGTCTATACCTACATACATATGTGTGTATTGAATTCAGTTGGAACCGTTCACAAATTATTTTCCGACTGAGACAAAGGCGTACAAGTTTTCAATACATTTAATAAAAGAAGAAAACGAAATAAAAAATAAAAAACAGAAAAGAAAAAACGAAAAAACTTATACAAGCATAGGCAACTAAATCTATAACGAAAAAAACTGAACAATGACAAATAATGAACCAACGTGTGTAATATTTTAATTTGTATATTAAAAGCAAACAACGTACTTCTTATTTGCATGCAAAAATCGTTATTGTTTCGCTTCTTTTAGACATTTAAATATACGTAATCTACGGAAAGGATACCAGATACCAGACATTATGCAATGTATATGTATATGGAAGTTGTTTTAACAAAGCTGAACTTGGCAAAGAAAGACACCATATCGAGTAGTAATAACAGTTTTAAGCGTAAACCCTAATTATACCTAACATATATCTTAGAAACTGTCATATAGATTCAGTGAATTTCAAATTTACGAGTACAGCGACTCCCCAAAAACAAAAATTGTATTCTTTTGGTTTCTAGTGGCAAAGACAGCATTTATTTCAAAGCAAGTTTAGGCGTGATAAACATTGATTCATTCGGAAAGGGTTAAGTTAAGCGAAATATACTTGAAAAGTAGAAAACAATTTTGAATATAAGGGAAATTGAATTCTGAAGAGGAATTCGCACCAGTCTCTGTAAGCTGAGGCGGGGCCGAATAAAACTATATAGACATATGAAACTTCGAAATCAAAATGCAAAATATACGTACACATATATCTGTACCGGAAGAACACACAGTATAAAATATAAATATTTATTATAGATGTTCCACAAGAGAAACGCAAACAGAAGGGCAAAAACTAAAAATGCAGCGAAGAAATAGAACAAATTCATCTTGGTCGAAGCGTATTAAAAATGTATACAAATCTATAATATGCGTATATATGTATGTGTAAAATAAATGTAACTACAACTCCTAACTAATCTACACACTCGCTACACACGCAGAGCCACGTGCATCGCTGTGTGTTTAAATGGAATTTGTGTTTGAAATCAAATTGAAATCAAATTGACATGAATAAACCGAAACACAACTAAAGCATTACGATAAATATATGCTAACTGGTCTGTACTAATTCTGTGGGAATTAAGCTTTCAACCAAAGGTAAGTCTGCCTATTCATTTCTACCTCGTTTATTGTCCATTCAATTAACCATTTTAATCGGCTTTTAACGGCCAGATCTCAGTAGCATTAAAATGTTGCTTTTTAATCCTTAGTTTTCTTTTCTTACATAACGATATGAAATTCGAACAACTTTACCCCCATAGAGTATTAAGACGTTTCGCCAACGTACAACTTCACTTCTCTACAAATCTCTTATTCTTCCAAGAATGTTTTAAACACTTCACCAATTCCTAATTAAGATTATTCTCTTTTGTCCGTATGAAATAAAAGATATCGGGGAATACAAAAGTCAGAGCTATCAATGTTGGTGAAAGCATTCTTATCTGAATATTTAAGTACAATCGGTTGATAAACCTGGGAGTTATTTGACAGTAAAAATGGAACCTTTATTCTCCATCTCGCTTGCACTAACCAAAGATGACTAATCAAGCCTCGAACCATGGTTTCGAACTAAGGCAATCCAAAACTAAACTATTGTTTTTTTTTATTTGAATGCGTACCTTAATGTTTACAACCTAGATGAGGGTAACGTTAACACAACATACATTACATATTATATATATGTAAGTCAAAACGGGTCGAATCGGACCATTTTGTCTTATAGCTGCTAGGAAGCGATCCATGATTATCGCTCAATTTATAACAATAAATCCGGAAACTTCTCTGGAAATACATTTTATTTACCTGACTGAGGGAACCCTTCACTCCGCCCTTGGGCTGTGGGATCCCGCACGACTGGCGTCGCTAAGCTTCTATTTTTCAGATGATTTCGACGAAGGCATAGCATGTAGGGACTAGGAGTTGCATCGTGATCTGTGATCCCTGTCTTACAATCATGGAATGTTGGCTTCCGCCGACATCTGTTTGGCCAGCTGATCTAACCATTTCAAACGAGGTAGTTTTTAAGTTTCTATGTAGTTTTTCGGATTCTATGAATAATTATTCTGGAAAAGAACGGATTACATTGATCATTAGGGCTCTATGAGCCTTATTTGCATTCGCATCCTGATCTGAGCTAAGGGATGCTGAGCTTTCTTCCCGTTCCTGAGCCCAAAAATGATTAGCTTTATTAAACTGATGTCTCTGACGATTTTATATATGAATATGGTTCGTTACACTTTTGGTTTTGGACCTACAAACATAGCTTGGGGTTCACTTCTTATCCGTCCTCGCTGCCTGACTGGAAGCCAGAGTCTTCGACCAGCTCGGCCACGATGAAGGCAAGCCTTGACAAACTACGGTTTCTGGTCCCGTTTCTGTTGCTGATGACCGCATTGACAGTTAGGTCCTGGTGCTGGGATGCGAATGGAAATGCCAGAACGACGGCGGTACAGGCGCCGCCGGTTTTCCTGGCTGAGGTGGAAGTGCACCGTCCGCTGTCTGTCCCCTTCTCCGTCCATGGCAGGCTGGCTTGGGCGGATCATGAGAAGCCGCAGTGAAGGTGACGTTTCAGTTGAAGAATCGAAGGAATCGATGACGCCCTGGGCTTGTGCGTTTTGGAATTTGGAGAGTGTGCGTTGGGAGCTGATTTCAAAAGGGTTGGGATTATTCCCTAGCTGTGCGATGTGAACTGAAGTGACAGGCCGCACAAAGCAATACGAATGCGGAAATTGCCGGCGGCAGATTGCCTGTTTAATATTGTTAAATAAAGCGCATCGCGATGGCCGAATCCGGCCGTTCATATTGTGGCTTTATTAGGTTTTCCAGGAGTGCTTGGGCCTGGGCCTGCTCCTGCGCCTGTGCCCATGAGTGTGTGCAGCGCAATCATCGCAGTGACAGCCGACCGCAGGCTACTTTCCAGCTGTGCATGTGTAACCGGAGGCGGAAGTCGCGTCCCCTTCCGTTCCCATTCTCCTCCGCCCTCCGCCCTGCGCCCAGCGCTTTGCGTTCTATTCCCGTTGCCTGACCGCACAAAGCCATTTGGACATTTGGCCATTTTGGGTACAAGCCCTAACCAACACGCAGGCCCCCACCCGCACCCACACCCACAAACACCCGCCGCCGCAGCCCACAACCCATGCTGGGCCAAAGTAGTTGGCCGCACAATACTTTGCTGTCAATTTGTGATAACAGCAGCTTTATTTGAAAATATGTGCGACTTTATTTGCCGGCTGCGACAAGCCGATTTTTGCTGCCAGTCCTGCTGACAGCTGCTAGAGGGTAATACAGATGCGGTCAAAATAAAAGGACTATGCCCCTCCTCTAATTATATTCCCCGATATCCTTTTCTCTAACTCCCTAAGTCGTTATTATGACGTTTCTTCTAAAAGAAACCACAATTATTACGTGGAGCTTAATGTAAGAGCAAAGAATTGTGTATATTTAAAAAAACTGAAATACATGTGGAATTCGAATCTCCGGGCAACCTGTCATTCGGCGCACTCGCAGTGGGTTAGGCTATATGGCACCACTTGCGAATTGATCATCGATAAACTGATATATGATTTGAGCTGGGAGTCGTCTGTGAGTCTGAGAGAGTCGGTTGTAAAATACAGAAAACGTATCTGAAAGAAAAAACCTAAAGAACTAAAGAAATAAGAAGAACTAAGCAGTTTTACGTTCAAACTAAACAAATAAAATATTGTATAAAAACCTATTTTCTACATACATAAAAGCGGATAAAGTCCATACAACCCGGAAAATGGTACAGAAAAAAACAAACCCAGTTTCCATAATTTATATAACGTTGTGCAAACCGAGAATGTATATTACAGGCAGAAGGACGCATCTCCGAACCCATCAGGTATATATATTCTTGAATATATCAAGAATATATATACTTAATGTCTATATACTTAATATATTCAAGAATATACAGTGGTGGCCACGAATTTAGCACACCATGCCTTGCCCAACTTAATTTATATTTTTCTCCTCTTCCCGAAATATTAGGATACTCAGTTTTTTTGTGGATGTAAAACACATAATTGAGAATGTGTACCGTTAATTTCATCGTCCTTGCTTTACCCGTTTTCGTTTGAGGATCCATTGCATAGAAGCACCTCTCATTTTGGCTGGACATGAATTTAGCACACTTTAGCACATTGATAATTATTTTTGTGATTTCTTAAAAAACTTCGTGTTTTTTGATGCAAAGCACTAAATGTACCACCAATGGAAGCAATAAATTGTGTTTGCTGTAGCTAAGAGGTCCTGGTGCTCTGAAGGACGATATGAGAGTACCATACACAGGCTCTTAACAACACCCACAACATTGAATTTTGGGTTCGAAACTATCAAAAACGCTTCCTTTTCATTCGATCTTATCATTCTATACGCAGCTTAAATCCCCAAAAAATTAGGTATATTTTTGAGGTTATGTACCTATTTTTAAGTTTAAAATATTTTAAAAAAATTATTTTTTCACTTTTTTTTTTTATTTTATTACCGATGTAATTTCCAACAAAATGAGGTATCAGTCACTAAAACTGGACAACAACTAACTAAAATAACTAAAAAAACACACTGGTTTGTAAAACCATCGCCTCCTCGCCCCTCTTGGCTAACAAAACCATGCGGCGCTCAGTTAGTTTTTGTTTAATTTAAGTGACTTCGGCTTAAATAAAATTGTTAAAAAAGTAAATATGTTGGTGCGGACGTATTCTAAAAATTTGAATAAAATCGGATGATAAACCTGGAGTTACTATTTTATTTTCTCCATAATGCTTTGGGTACAGTACCGGGTATCTCACATCGGTCACATTCGACTGTAGCTCTCCTACTTGTTCATTCTCAAATCAAGCGCTGTGGGTTACAAAAGTCAACAATTTGGTTAGAATGAATACGAATTGCCACCGTGGAGCGATGGGTAGTGTGCTTGACTCTTATTGTGATGACCCGTGTTTGAGCCTCAGTCGTGACAAATGTGTTAGTGAAATGTTGCCTTATATACTTTTTATAATATTTACATCAATTTAACATTAGCATACTAATTTCAAGAAGCAAAGTCGATAAAAGTTAAATAATTGTAATTATCATGTAAAAACGAGGCACCTATTTACCTATTTAAGTGAATACTTTTGTTTACTCAGTTTTATATAAATTGTAAACTGAAATAGATGGAAGGGATCTGATTTATTCGTACTTTGAAAATAACATATTCTAGATTTGTTCGGTTCTATTATGATGGCGGCCACTGTGTGTTGTATGGTTTGGTCGGTATGCTGATGGAACGTGTGAAATTGAATATTTAGAGGGGCCCTTTCAGGTGGAAAGCGCTTCCAGTTAGGAGGCAATGAATAGTTTGGCTTAAAGCGATTTGCGGAAACCGAGAGCGATGAAAGGATACCGACCAGGGGCACTCTGGCGCCTCGCATTTCAGACCTAACCGCACTGCCGACCCGAGTTCATTTTCTGCATTATTATTATTTTTATGGCCAGCAGCAGGACTGCGGACCCGAAGGTCTCAGCTAATTAAATTCCACACATTCGGTGTGGCAAGTGTATGTGTGCTCGCATACGTACGACTATATTTAAATTGGCTCTGCCCGGCCATATCGCTGTCAGAATGGCTGGGCGGCGGGCCATGGAGCCGGGGAATGCACATTTTTAATTACGCTGCACATTTGCATTTGAATTGCGCATTTTACAGGCTGATAAGCCGAAATAAAGGCAACAGTTGTGCAGTTGGCTGCCGTGCAGGGCCAAAGCCAAAGATATGTTGGCTTTGGCCACGCCTCCCGCCCCTTCGCTCCTCGTGCGAGCCACATTTTTTGCTGATTTCCAGAATGTGTAATTTTCAAGTTGACAACTTTTGTCCCAAAGCAGTGACCTCGTTACACAAACACAAGAGTAAGCCCGGACCGCCATGGCTGGGTACATAAGCAGTGTATATAGTACGAAGTATAGTATATTGCATTAGAGCCCGGCTCCTTCAAAAAGCATCGGCCCGCAGGCATAACCCCAGTGAGCCGCACAAAGCAGGGCTCGGCGGGAGGACGGGGCGTGCATTTCAATGCGGAGCAAAAAGAGAAAGTTAGAGAACAAAAGGCAAATGGCGCTTTTAAATTTCACTGCCTCTGCTTCGATTCCGGGCGCTAATGGAACCGTTGCCCATTCTCCTTTGTGCCTGCTGCAGGGTCCGCAGGGTTTCCTCATCTATTCCTCGATGGGCTGCTTGAACGGACTCTATTTGGATACTTCTATCCGTTCTGCCTCTGTAAAGTCCTTAAAGCGCTATCCCTTACCTGAAACTAAACCATTCCGTGGTCGCTCGCCGCTGAAATGGCGAAACCAAAGGAGGCTCCTGCCGCCGTATTTCCAGTTTGGCCACCGAACACGTGCTGGTGAGGCCCGTCATTTAAGCCATTTTTAATGACAGACTGACGCCTGGCGCCTGACAACGGCTAATGATGGCGGCTAGCCAAAGTTTTGCGGCTTTTGCGGATTAAAATTGAAAACGCTTGCATTCATTAAATCTGCGAACGGCAGAAGCCTAACTAGAACGTGACATGAGGCAGGTGTCGCATTAATTAGTGTAGGGCCTCACACACACGTGCATGTCAAATGAAGATTTCCTCAGGCAGGCGGTTTAATTTCGCTAAGATGTGTCAGCCGTAAATCCGCAATTGGGTCAAAAAGGCTCGGGTTAAGTTATTGCAGAATGCACTCCTCCTCCCTGCACTCGCTCTTATTATGCCTCCTGATAGAGGACGAGTGCTTCCTTGCACAAGCCCCGGGGCCGGCAAACTAACTCCTTTGATAGTTTCCATTGGCACAATAATTAACTTATTTGATTATCGAGTACGGGTCGCAAAGGCAGCGAAAGCATGCCTGGCGGCCGTTACCCCCTGATCCCGGCTAAACGGTGGCCCTGTCAGCTTCATAAATAAATATGCATGGCTCGGCACCTGGACCCCGGCCACCTGCAGGCCATGTGCATGCGAAAAGGTCGCTCGGCGCCCTCGAGCTCGTTTATAAGCATTCATCATTCATTTGGCAGCGTGTCTGGGCCCCAAACAAGAATCTCACAAATGCTTTGCGCCCCATTGTTCCCTCCTCATCCCCGATCCCAATCTCCATCTCCGTGTCGCTGACGTGGGTGATGTGTCTGTTACCTTAGGCCAACCAGAAGGCGATGCACAGTGGACGAAATCCATCCTCCGCCTCTGTAAGTTTGACCTAAAAGTGGGGCCTAGTAGCTTCCCTATTCTATGCTCTTGGATAGAAGTGTTTCACTTAGAATATCTGAGGCTATCAACTTAATGCCATTATAGTTTTCTAGGTTTCGCCCACTGTGCAGTGGTCCCAGTGCCAAGATGAGCAGCTGATGGCCGTGACTGCGCCTTTGTGCCCGGCGAGTCTTGAAGTGGCATCCGAGAGTTGAGCACACAAATTAATCTTCATCTGGGGCACACCCCCACCGACCCACCGCCCTCCAACCACCGACGGGGCCTCGAGCGGCTCAAGTTTGGCATTTGAAAGTGCCGAAAATAGTTTCAGAGCAATACAGGAAAAAACAAAAGCCCGTGCTCGTCAGATTAAGCATAATCGTTGTTGAATCAAAGGTTTCCGGAGTTCCTTTAAGGGAACTTACCAATTCATCAATATACGGTTATTCGATTGAACCAAATGCGTGGCCTTGAGTTCGTTTAGATTATAAACTAATTTAGTAACGACTACACTATGAACTTTGAACTTTGCGTCGTTTTCGTAAAATAAGTGTGTCCATTCGGCGTTTGCGTTAGAATGTGTTCTAAAAATAGTGTTGCCAGATGACGAAGTTAGATCGCCACAAATTAAAGTGAGCTTGTTAGTCAGGATTACACCCTATTTAATTCGGATCAATATGTCAAATAAATCAGTTATTCGGCCTCTCATAGTCTTGTTACAAGGTAACAGTACACTGTCTCTGCTATTTCGGGGACCAAACTGTGCCGCTGCTGAAGGCCCTTTTGTGCTGAGTGTAAACCAACGAGGGACTTTATTTTAGTGACTCCTCGGCGACTGAGACCAAGCTAACAGTTCGTTGGTCACGGGCTTTGGGGACCTTTGTGCAGGACCTCCGCCGCCTCGGTCAACAACCGCAGGGCCAAACAAATCTCATCCTGCTCGCCCTTTTGTTCGCGTCACCGTCGCCCCAAAGGGTGTTTGTATTTGCCAAGTGTTGGTCACTCCTTTCCACACTTTGCTTAATTACTGCCAGCAATTATGAGACGGTCTCGTCGGTCGGTGCTGTCTCCTGCCCTCGGACACTGCCGATTTCGAGTACACAAAATATTGTGGCTAATACCCAAGTATGTATTTAGAAGGCTGGAGTGATCAGTCAAGTTTATGTTTGCTCTCCGGCGGCTTGCCGCTGTGTTCAAGTTGCTGCTTGGCAACACTTTAGTGCCTCTGTGAATGGTAAATGGACGGGCTAATTCCGTTACAAAATGCACAAATTGTGTAATTTTCAAGTTAACAGCTCTTGACCTGGTTCGGCGTACTCCCTGCTACCTGCTCCCTCTTCCGGCTGCGCTCTCCTGTTGATTTGGTTCGCGGAATTTTGTTTGCTTTGCAGCAGCGCGCAAATATGCAAAAGCGCAATTGTGTGTTAACTTGGCTTTGTTGGGGCGTGTATGAGTTGGGGGCGGGCAGCGGGCCGTGTGCATACTTTTAGGCTCAGAGGTAGTAGAAACATTTTATGCGACTGCCACAAGTTTGTTGGCGAAAGTTTAAGCCCGTAAAACTTTTAATACAGCGCCTGCCAATTGTGCCGGGCCAGCCCACGGTTGGCGGGCACAGGCATGGGCACGGGCCCTGGCACAGTAACAAGCTTTTAGCGAATACACACATTAAGCCTTTTATTTTTCGGTCTCTCCTCCGTGAAAGGGTTCGGGACCGAGAGTTGTGCACACACCTCAGCCTCAGCCTCAGGAGCGTCGCCGGATCGTTGTTTAACTAACAACAATTCAGGGGAGGCTGCGGGTGAGCGAGTGCAGCCCGAGAACAAATGAGGAAAATATGCTTCAATAACAAAACACTCAACACTTGGAAGCGCAAAAAACAAGGGGCGACGAGTGCGGGACGAGTGCTAAAAGGAACAACGACCGATTTACATAAGGACCCGGAGTAGACACACACCCAGAGCACCCATCCATCCATCCATCCAGCCAGAGAAACGCAAACACACCCGAGCTGGGAAGACACTCGGAAAAACCAGCCGCCATTGTAGCAGAAAACTTTTTGCCGGCATTTGGAAGCGTTTTTCAATGCAAAAGCCAGCTTTGATCGAGAGAGATTTATTAATATTTAACAGGCCAACTAAAGCAAAATACATGAAGTTTTCAGAGATATGCAAACATAATAACTGTTGCAGCAGCAGCGGGTGAGGGTTCAGGAAGGACGCGAGGGGACCTGACTGTGTACCAGTTTTTTTTTACCCACGCGTTGTCCTGGGACTGACTTCGATATCCTGCAGACTAGCCCGGCTGCAGGAAGCACTTTGTGGACAGGCAAAATGCCCCATGGAGCACCGAGAGACGGTCGCCAGTCACGGATTTTGGGTCTCCCATCCTTCGTCCTTCCTGCCAATCTCCCGCTGTATTCCGCTGCATAAGGGTGGGTCGCTTGGATCGAGAAAATTCTAAAATCTGCAGAGACTAGACAACAAGCTTTGTTTATCAAGTTCCCGGAACTAAAGCAGCTTGCTATGCTAATTAGTTAAAATTTATAATAAGAATAAGGATAAGGACCCTTTATAGCCGGCTTTTCAATAATCTATAATTGGCAATTAAGGAAAATATTATATATTAGTGGGTCATGTAAGAGATCACCGTGCTGGGATAGGTCCCACAATAAAGATGAACGAGAAGAGACCATTGTCAACTGAAGAAATTCGTTATACAGCTCCTGTTATGATGTGAACCGAACTAGGCGTTGAGCAATTCTTTGATTGGAAAGCGCAATACTCCTGTCGGAAGTCAACAGAATGGAGGCCCTGCCAGCCGAGTCACCCTATCCTGCGAACTCGTCTGACCGCCTGCCACAACGGCAAACTCAGGGGACAGGCAAAGGGATTGGGGGCTGTGGCTGTGGCCGTGGCGTGCATTATTGAGTATGGAGGGGGCCACAGATTTTTTTGGTGACTCCCTTTGGCATCACGATGACAATGCGCGACGCCGTGCAATTGCCATCAAACGCAGTGCTAAAAGCCGAACCGAACTCATTAGGCTTGCAACGCCGAGTGGCGGCTGTGCTCTAATTATGCTCCCCCTAATTCCCTCCTAGTGTTCAGGTCCAGGCTGGCCCGAGTTCCTGTGTCCCTGCCTTCCTTATGGCCCCGCCCGAGGCAAACAACGGACGGAGGAGGCAGGAGAAAATCGGAGCTGGCATTTCCGCTGCACGGACAATGGGGCACCCGACTTTCCGTCGGCCCAAATGATGACCATAAAACGGGTTCATCGAAAACGAACTGTTTTCTTGACCTTCGGCGGGCATTAAAAAGAAATAAATAATAAATCAACTCGGGCATGAAATATTCAATAACCTAAACCGACAAAGATTTACTGCTTAGCCATTTATTTGCTGCGACCCAAAAATAAAAACCCGGCCCGAGAAAAAACACTTTGTAAGCAATTTGGGTAAGAAAAAAGTTGACTGGATATGTTTTGAAAACTGCCAACTAAACAAGAAGTCACTCAAGGCCCACGAGCACACCTACAACTGGGAACTGGTAACAGGGACAAGGGAACACAGAACAGGATCAGGGAACACGTACGCACACACAGACACACACGCCTGCCAAACAAATTGAAAGAGTTGCCAAAGTTGATTGCTGGCTAAACGAAAAGGTTGCCCAAAGCAGGCGTGGAAGTGCGAGTGGGGGTGGAGTAAAGCTAGTAGTCCGACTGGCCTTAACTTAGAGGGGCTTAGAGGGGCGACTTTGACGCTCTTCATAATTTGCCAAGACAACAGCAGCCAGCCAGGCAGGCAGGCACTTGAGGGCTCCGCTGCGGCTACAAAGGAAAATATAAATTGTTTTTATTTCTGTGGCCGCCTGTGCGACGGAGGAAATGAAATAATCAAAAGATAATGACACAAAGGGAAATGGAGGAAAAGTCATCAGCGTCAGCCACGTGAACGGCGATAGTTTACCTGGCAACAACTGTGTACTTTTCAGATGCCAGATAATGCATATGCGGGCCAGCAACTTCCCGAACGAGGCCCAATCGAGTCCCGTGCAGTCCCAGCATTGGCTGCCACTGCCCCGGCAGCCAGACAATAGTTCGGCATCTGTCCGGCGGGCGGGGATATCACTGCCAAAAAAGACATTTAATACAGGCAAATAAATAAACCTAGCTATTCTCGTGCGTTGTGCACGCGGGGAGGAAGCAGGAAGGCTACAAGCCGGGATCCGGAAAAGCGAATGGGGGGTGGCGCAGTCAGTCGCAGGATATGGCTGTGAGAAATTAGTGGAGTTTTGGTGGCGCATAAATTGCCACACATACACACTCAGGCGAAAACTCTACCCCCATATCACAAACAGTGCGGAACAGGACTAAAAGACTTCGGTTATTCAATTCAACCATAAGCGAGGCCTTGGGTTAAGTAACAGGCCAGGCGATGCGTTTAGATTATAAACTAATTTATAACCCATTAAACTTAATCAAAGGTGTTTTTTTTTATCTGTAACAGTGTTTAAAAGAGCACTGAGATACGATATATATTTATTTGAGATATATATTTAAAGAGAATTTAATGCTGTCGGGGGAAAGTGTAAAAGTCTAATGATGATGTGTATTTTCTTGTAGCGTCTGTTTTCGTAGAATTAGTGTGACCAAACGGCTTTGTTGGTAGTGTTGCCAGATGGCGAAGGTAAATCGAACAGAACCATGTTACCCTAGGCTATGGATCACTATTCTACCAGCTCCAAAAAGCTATTTCATAGAGCAGTTTAATACGTTTTAATACGTTACTCTTTTATCCGCAAAGACTGAAGAGCGACGTAATTATATTCCACTCTAAACTGGACTTGTTATTCCGTGACCGGGGACGGTTTGCAAGTGGTTTTAGCCATAATCAACAGACCACACTGGAATGGCCTGCAAATGCTCTAGAAGCTCGAGCCGTGCTGTGTGCGAGTGCGAGGAAAATGGAAATAAAGCTTCGTGAGGAGTCATGCCCATAATTTTCAATAAGCAACATTTGCTATGATAACACTGCGTATGCGTAATATACATAATAACTACAGTTATGCATGGCCCGGGGCCAGCTCCCGACCCCTCATGCATATTGATGGTTCGCCAAAAATAGTTTCCTCCAAGATAATAAACACACAAGACGCCGGCGCTAACAGCGCCGAAGGGCCAACAGTGAGCGGATAGCGCGCTAAACACAGCCAGCTCTGTAAGCGGAGAGCTGCTGTTATCGGCGAATCGGCGAATGCAGCGCATTACGGATGAGGCCAGATAATTGCAATTTATCGCAAGTCAGCCGCAAGCTATGTTGCCTCTCCTTCTAAGACCCGATTCCTCCGGCTGCATCCCCTGGCCCCTGGCACTTCCTGCCATGCTCTGCCAAGGTTGCCAGCGTCATAAATCACAATCAAATTAGGCCCTGATTATTCCGAGTCGAGATGCATGAAATGGATTAATGTACAGCGGTCGAATCTAATAAATCAATGGCCAGCAGCACCGGAATACAACGCCGGGCAATTTAATTACGTGCCCCAGAGCACTCCGGCCGCACCACAAGATCTGTTCTGTGCTCAGCCCAGCTACTTATGCGAGTGTGTGCCAAGTCCCGCCGTCAGTCTGTTAACGCGTTTGCAAATAAAAATTATCAAATTATTTTTGCACTGATTGTGGGGACTCCACGGCTGCCTGGCAGTCTGGCTTACGGCCGTGTATGCTCGCTCAATCAATTATTCTGCCGATTTCGGGTATTTGCATGTGCAAATCTGATTTACACGCACAAATGAATATTAAATTGCTTGAATCAATTGAGTTCGAGTACACAACGCCAGGCGCACACAGAGCTGCACTCATTGTGAGTTTTCGTGTTGTGCGCAATCAATAATAACATAACATAAATCGCGCAACGAGCACAAAATGAAAATTCGGGAAAGCGTCCGCCCTTCCGCACTCTTCCCCGGCTGTCCCTGTCGCACCCTATCCCTATCTATGTCTGTCTGCTCGAGTTACTCCTTGAGATGTCCATTACACGACAGTCGGAAGAGCACTGCCGGCAAATGCGAAATGATTTTCTCAAAAATGTCTGTCGCTGGCGAACCTATTTAATAAATCTGCAATCAATTTAATGGCATTTGTGCGCACTCCAAATATATGAATTTAGTGGCTTGATTTCTGTATTTCCATTAATACTCATTAAGGTGTGGGACATCATTTTAATTTATGTTGTGCCCTGGCAGGATTGCAGTGTAAGTCGTATTAGGATTTCCCCCCAGGAGCATTGCTTATTACTTTCGTATAAATTCAAAGATCCTTTGATATGCTTTTATTTAGCGGACTCTCTGATATGGCCTGCCACTGATGCCCCTTATGCCGCTGCCGTTCCTCGGCGCTTTCGGCCTGGCGCGCTGACATATGAAATTCCTGAAAACAAACTTTATTGAATTTCGGATTAATTTTTTCCAGCTTCAAAGTCAAGACTTTGTTGCTGATTGTCGCAAGGGTTTTAATATGAGCGAAAGCGCTTGTCTGGCGTTTATTAAATTTTATTTGTGAGCAGAAGCACAGCAAACTTTTGTGTTGTGTGGCACATTGCATGTGCAGTTGACATCTTTATGTGCGCACCCTAGTGTGTGTGCCAGGACCCGTACGTGTGCCCCATGTTGTTGTTTTTCTTATTATTGTTTTTGTCCTGCTTGCCCGTTGACATTTTCCAAAGCTTCGAGAATTGCAGGACTTAAGCAATATTTATTTCTATACACGTGTACACATAATATACATATGTACAAGCACTTATGTTATTTATGAGCTTGTTGCAAATTTCTTTAACTATTTAAAAGCCTAATCACTTATGTACTTTGTTTTATGGTTATATTTGTTAAGTTTTCATATGAGCTCTTGAATTTGGCGTATTTTCTGTCTCTAAATACTTAAAAATAAGGTCACTGTTCAAATTTTTAGGAAATTTAAAGTCTCTACTAAGAACATTTGATTTTTCTTGCGCTACCATTAACGGGGCCTTCCTGTATATTTTTTTTGGCAAAAATTACAGCTGATTTCGGAAAGCCAACTATGAAGAAAAAGAAAAAGCATTCAAACTCTTTTGAGTGGAGTGCCTTGAGTGTGCGCTTTCCTGCACAATTCGGTGCCTAGCAGCACTTTCATATTTCTTTCTCGTTCAAATAAATTAAAAACTCATAGAAATCCGTTTTTTTATTCGACAAGATGTTCTGGGGTTTTCCTATTTCGGGCAGTAAGCTATCAGGGACTTAAACAGTGAGACGAGAAACCGGCAGTTAATCGTTTAAAATATTGGTAAGTCATACTCACTTTCTTAGTCCCTCCTAGAGTTTGTATATAATGCCGAGCTTAAAGTTGTTTATCCTAATATACAGACGTGATCTAAACTTTCTTATTGATTCGCTATAAACGATTATTAAATAGGTTCCATTTAAATTACCTTAAAAATGACACGGATATTAAATCTGTTGACTTACTAAATAAAACAATGGATTGACCCTTTTCTAGATATCAGTATTTACGTGGGATTTCGGCTCCTGGATTACTTGCCCAAGTCCCAATTTGATATCGGCTTGGGTATATGTATTATTTAGATTACAGTTCGCGAAACAGACGCCCCTGATTCACTCGCTTTCGACACATTGCCTGACAAATGGGCGCCAATTAATTACACATGTGAGTTGCTGCATGCAGTGAAAAGTTTTGGCTTTGTCTGCCCTGACGAGCTCATATTTCAACTGATAACTGGATGAAGGTTTCGAGGGCCGCTTTCCGAGCAGCTTCGCCCATCAACACAGCCATGAATACATTATGTTGCCGCCGCGTCTAATTGCCACAGTGTTTGTTGCTGCTACAACAATCCGTGTAACAGGTGCGCCCGGCCTTTCGGCAGCTTTAACGCTGTTTTGCTGAAATGTATTTTAACCATAAATTAAACAACGGGCCATAAAAACTTTTCACAAAACGGCGCTGGCAAAGTGTTAGCAACCCGTTCCCCGGCTCCTCCTTGTTATTTTTTTCCGTTTTCTGTGTTTGCTGCTGCTGCCAACTGTAAATTCCGGAGAGCCAAAACTCATTTAAAATGTCCTCCTAAAAACTGCGTTGTATGTGTGCCGGGAGCATATTTCATAAGCACGCTCCCGCCTAACTTATGTCTTTTAATAAAGCATTTAAGCAGCGT